>JAJHUR010084690.1:0-15318 GCA_027495735.1 Lutjanus campechanus
AATTACCTGTTTAATTGCACTGACACAACAACGTATTTGAGGCCTTTAATGTTAAAACATTGATGCTCTGGTCCAATTAATTCTTGAAAATGAATTTCTCTTTTTTTAAGTGAACATACAATACAATGAACAGAATCAAAAATCAGAATATTGAAGAAGACAACATGGGGAAAATGTCAATGCAGTCATAAAATGGAGACATTCTCTATTTGGTATGAATGGGAGGATTGTGTCCAAAAAAAGAAAGCATTTTTAATGACTTAGGAAAATTCCGATATCCTGTGAAGCCCAAAATGGAAGCAGCAGAAGATCAAGAAACAAGACTTCTTGCATCGCTGGTTTACCCTCGAGAAAGGCCAACCAAGCCCATACACACAAGTTCCTTTTAATGTATGTGTCCCTTTTGAACTTTCAAGTTTTAACATATACAGTCTGCTTAAAATAAAACAATACTTAACTTAAATGGCACAAAGCTATCAGTGTAGGCACAGATATGCTGATGGGGTTCACTTGACAAAAGGACTAGGTGTTTAGTTCATGAACCATACCAGAACTGAAATTCGTGCCTGATCTGAATCATATGAGATTAAAAAACATGACAAAATAACACAGTGAAAGCAAAGCTCTCAAGTCTCACTTCAGAAGAAGTCTCTTTGGTCTTCAGTCTTCACACTGCTGTTGATGCAATGAATAAACAAAGGCAACATCTAGTGTAAAAGGACACACATGTCCAAAGCTAAGAGAATAGTGTCCAGTAGTAAAACTTTACTGTTACACAAACGTAATTTGGCACCTTTACAATATATAAAAGTGACCATATAAAAAATCTCTGAAGCACTGAATGATACTACGACCCACTGGTGAGTGTAAACTGAGAGTTGGACCACAACAATAATTTACTGCTCGACAGCACCAAGGATACAGCTGCATGTCACATGTTCAGAAATGTTAGATTGTCTGTTCTGGTAAATCATAGCTGCGCCACAAAATACAGCTGGAGCAGATGATTGTGCTGTTCATGGCTGATGAGAGTACATGAGGGCTGAGGAATAACCACACAAGCTGTCTCAGTCTCTGCCCTGAAGACATCCACACCATTACATCCAATGTAGTGTGACAAGAGAGCATCTCATATTCTCTTCATTTCCTGAATTTTGCCAACTCTCAGCGGCAGTCTCTGTCATAATACGGATGCTTTCGAAGGATAAATTTGAACTTGTAAAGTCTATCTTGATACACACATGCCCAGACTTTTAGGTCACTGTAATTATACCTCCTGTACACACTGGCTGTGTAGCAGTACCTTCTGAACATGACTACACTTTAAGGGAAGGGGGGCTTAGGTTTCCCCAGAAGTATTCCTTAGCTGTGGCACAAGAAGCAGAGATGCAAAGAGGGAACTGTTTTCCATACAGGACATTACCCTCAATCTGCTGGAGTCTCATATGTTTGGCAGTAACACTCCATCATGTTGACATTTATGGGGTCAGCTTGTTCACCATCTTACCATAATTTGGTGGAAGGTTAATATCAGTTTGGTATCTATGATCCCAGGGTCCTAAGTTCCAAAGGGTCTATTATCTCAACGTCCTATGTTCTTTAAATCCTCAATCCCCCTGACTTCTATGGCATATTATGGGAACTTGACAAAGGGTCTTATGTTCCCTAGGTCTACATATGTGCTCTCCCAGGGTCATAAGTTCTCAAGGTCCTATGTTCCCAGGGTTTACTTTAATTTTTAGAGTCCTATGTTCTCTAATAAACCTGTAACTCTAACCTATTATGTGCTGCACAGCTGGGATACATAGGACCCTGGAAACATAGGAATGAACCTGGTAGGCCTCTGCCAGAACAGGAGAAACAACACTTGTGCCTAAGTAGGTCTACGTTCGGGAAACACATAGTTTCAACTCTTTAGATGTGGAGGCTGAGAACACAGGAGCCGAGGTTCCTCCAAACTGTAGGGCTGCTTGTGAAGCCATAATCTCTAAAATATAGAGGACTCAACTTGTGGGTGTAAATAATTTAGAATTGTTTTAAGGCATGCCCATATCAGATGGTTGAACTTTGGAAAGCATTGTACCACAGAAGGAGGACTGTGGATTTTGTGCCCCATTGCTCACAACTGTAGATGCATTGAAAAGATATCACTTCACAGCCAGAACAGGAAGGAGGCTGATTGTAGAAACCAATGACTCAATGAATCCATGCTCATATAACATGTGAGTATTGTATTAAGATAGACTTTACCTAACCCAATCCTAACCTATGCTTTAAGGTATGTTGAGACAGAACACAAACCAAATTTTTCACATGAATTTTGATGCACAAACTATTAATGTACCAACTATATAGACTTTATATGGAGTGTGTCACATGACTAATCTCAGAACCCACCAAGAACTTCAGCTCCCTGTGCTATTTTCCTTAAGTCACTCCCTTTTTTATTTCATCTTTATACTTTTATGAAATAGATTCATAAAACACTGACATCAGCACACATTTTTACAATGACAAATGTCTGACTTGCGGGTCATTCACTTGACTATGCAGGCTATTGCACCACTAAAATCTGCTTTGCATTCTGTCTGAAGACCTTTACAATACACTCCAATGTCTACATCCATCTTAGTTTTCCTCTTCTTATCTAAAACAGAGGTGCTTTGACTGATTCAAGAGAATTGCCTTGCTATTTTATTTACGTTGTAAGCTCACTTCCATCATATTTTATCCTGTTTCATCTTTATTAAAATGAACGACATGAAAAACTGTTTCTTAAGGCCCTTTTACACCGCCGCATGGTAACCACCTACCTGCTACAGCATTCCCCCAAGAAGCAAAGTATTTCCAAGGCTGTGATGACAGGCAGGTGCTTCTGTCAATGTCGTATCATTGGTACAACCCGTCCAGAAGTCCACAGCACATAGTAGTTTGGTGGAAATGTTGTCCCAAGCCCAGTCTTTCTTCTGGTTGTCCTTGTACATGGCTAGTGCCGGCATTCAGACACTAGCACTATCAGCTCCTCCATGATTGCTTATTACTGACCAACAATGCCTGCTGCCCACTTCTATTTGATTGGCCAAAGCCAGGCAGCAACTGCTAGACGTTCAGCACAGTGAACATTGAAAGGTGGAGCAAAATCTGTGTGTGTTCACGTGAGTGATAACAGCTTCTTACCCCTCCTGATCAAAACCACTTCCCCTTTGCTGCCTGTCTTCACTGAATGACTGGGTTACTGCGCGGCGGTGTGAAAAGGCCCTTAGTCTTATTTTTTCTCTTTTCTGCTTTTTATTAAAACACCATACAACACCCTGTCACAGTTACAACTAACCTGTACCCACAAACTACCTAATGTTCTTCTGAGCATGTCACTATTACAAGTGTATGAACACTTTATAAACTGGATCAGTTCCGTTTGGTTTGGTTTTTCAATATGAAGCACCATTGAGCATAAATGGGAGAGCTACATGGATCCAGTCATCTCGGAGTCTCCCTTAACTGGATTAGATTCCTGCTGCTCAGATTTCAGATTCACACCTTTTAGCACCAGTGATGAAGATGTGAGTGTGTTCCTGGTTCACAGCTCATCACTCGAGCATTTCACAGGGTCAACAGAGACCGTACTGCAATCACACAGCAGTGAAACTCGGCGCAAATGTCCCACCAGTCTTTCCAGTAACAGGTTTATGCTTCTGCATATGGCAGGTGATACTGCTCTTCCCTCTTGTTACACCGCTTGGCTACGATTGCTAGGTACAGCACCAGAAGAATGAGCCAATAGCAGGCGTAGAGTATCGTCCCTGCTATCAGCAAGGCTTTCTCTGTCTCACTGAACGGCTCCTGTGTTTCACAGTAGATTGTGTACGCCACACCTCCGAGCAGCACCATGGCCCACACTGTGACAGGCACAGCACCGATGAAGTTGACTACAATCTTCCTACGGCCTGAAGTGCCCCATCCAGCCTTGTTGATAGTGAGCAAGGCGAATATTTTGGCAGGGAGCAAGCTGGACATGTAGAGCAGAGAATAGAGTGACATGAAGATCATGACCAGGCTGCCACGCAGGAAACAGGCGTAGGTGGCCTTCACCATCCCAACCAGCTGGACTGTCAATAAGAAGAGTAGGATGTTCCACAGCCTTCCACGGTAGAAGAGATGGATGACTGTGGCAACCAAGAAGAAGGGGAAGAAGCCGGTGACCACAGACTCATAGGTCATCCAGAGGCTGTGCTTGTGGAACCACAGGGCGTTGTAGAGCCACTCACGGAAGTAAGACTTGCTCCATCTAGTCTGCTGGTTGAGCCAACGCAAATACTGTGTCGGAGTCTCAGTCTGGCACTGCGATCGTGCTGTGAATTTTGTCTTGTAGCCGAAGCTGAGCACCCGGTTGGTGAGGTGACGGTCATCACCAAAGCTGCACTTGGAGCCTAGGAAGGTCTGGTGGTACCAAGGCTCCAGGAAGCGCTGGAGCAAAGAGCTCCTGTACATCCCCAGAGGACCGCTGATACACTGGACGCATCCAAAGTAGGACTGGCAGGCCCGCTCGATGTTGAAGGCCATCCAGTAGCGCACGCTGCTTAGGAAGGAGATCCACGAGTCATACTTGTTAAGGATCTGGAGGACAGGAAAGTGTAGAGAAATGAGTCCAAAATAATCCAGAGAGAAAAAAGGAAAATCTTAAGGGTTTATTTTTCTTTTATGGCACGTAGTAGTGAGCATTCAGTTACCTCTCTTGGTGGCCCTAGAGTTTGTTAGTGACTTTCAAACCAAACACTGTAGTCTAGGGCCTTCTGCAGGAATGAGTCATATTGAGACCCAAAAAGGAGTTAGCATATTAGCACTTAATTCTGGTCCCCTCATCTCAAAGTCAATGGGTTTTTGATTAAATCCCTGAAATAAGGTCTGTGGTTAACACAAACTTAAGAGATTTTCACATTTTTTGCTCCAACATAAAATACGCAAAGTCCCCACGGTTGCTAACAAGTGGCTAAATGAGTCTACAGAGGTTGTCAGAGACAAAAAAGGAATAGTTCAACCAAAAATGAAAATTCAGTCATTATCTACTCACCCTCATGCCGATTGAGGGTGGGGTTTAGTTTTTCAGTCTGCAAAACTGCTGGAGTTTCACAGGAAAGCAGCGTTGCAGAATCTCCCACACAATATAAGTGAATGGTGACCAGTTTTCAAATGAAAACAACTGGAAAAAAACAAAATGCCTCCATACTTTTTGTCTGGCATAACCCAAGTCTGAACGTGGCTCCAAGCTAAAGATCTACAGTGAAGATTCAGGCTGAAAAGGTGGTGTAAATGACATTTTTTCGTCAGCTTGGCATGTCAAGGCCTGGTCGCCATTCACCTCTATTGTTTGGGAGATTCTGCAAAACCGTATTCCTGTGAAACTCCAGCAGTGTTTTGTGGACTGAAAAACTAAAGCTGACCTTCAGTCGGCATGAGGGCGAGTAGAGAATGACTGAATTTTCATTTTTGGGTGAACTATCCCTTTAAACATCATCATCCCTAACACAAGTCACTTAGTGGCAAAGGTGGGGGACTTGAGTCACATGACTTGACTTAAGTTAGACTTAAGACACAAATTTGAGGACTTGAAACTTGCTCGACTAAAACTGACTGAAACTGAAATAAGACTTGACTTTCACTTGATATTCAAGACTTGGGACTTGACGTAGACTTGAGACAGATGATTTGAAACGACTTGACTTTTTTTTATTTATTTAATAATTTCATTTTTCTAAGCAGACCAGCAGACTCCAATGCATGAGACAACTATCATGGAGGGGGTTAGTCCAAAAATACAAAAATTTTGATTCATTTGCTCAAAATGTCAAATATCAAAAAGATTTATAGGGTGGAAGCAGGCTGCAGTCGAAATTAAAACTCAACTTTTGATGACCACTGTAACTGCAATTGTTGATTATTTTCATTGTTGATTAATCTGTTGATTATTTTCTTGAATAATCGTTAGTTATTTGGCCCGTGAGATGTCTGAAAATTGTGAAAAGTGTCAAAAGGTGTATTTCCCAGAGCCCAAGATGATGTCCTCAAATGTCTTATTTTGCCCACAAGAAAATTTTTTGTCCTAAAAAACATTAAAACATTATTAATCCATTATCAAAATAGGTGGCAATTAATTTAGTAATTGATTAATAATTGAATCATGGATAATTGTTACAGCTCTACTGTCTTTGAATTGATTAAAATAATCATCTTTGTATGACGTGACTTGTGATTTGCCTGACCTGAGCAATAACTTGACTTGCTTGACTTCTAGCAGGGCCTCAACTCGACTTGCTTGATTCTCACCACAGTGACTTGGGACTTGCTTGAGACTTTGAGCAGGCGTAACATTTGACATTTAACATTTGAGACTTGTTTGTGACTTGGACAGGTGGGACTTGCTCCCACCTCTGCTTAGATGCGACCATGGTGGTGATAATAAAAGTGATGCTGTGAAGATAATCTTGCTAAACAAAACACATAAGTATCATAAATTCTTGTTTGCCATAGGGCATATTTTCTGCAATAATCCAAAATACAATGGGAAAATTCCATTGGCTTTAAGTGGAGGGAACCAGAGCAATTCTTACTTGGGGGTTGGCCTACAAAAATATTTGATCCCTGCAGAACTCTATTACACTTGTCATTTCTTTTGTATTTTACCTGCACATCTCCACCGACTCCTCCCACCATCGGATCTTCCTCAAGAATCTTCAGCATTTCTATGGTACATGCTGGGTCTAGAACTGTGTCTGAGTCACACACCTGAAAAAGGATACAGCAAACACACAAGGGTCACACTCAGACTCAAAAATATGCAAGCATTGGAGAAATGAAGGCTGCAGGTGTTGCAGAACACTGAGTGGTATTAATGCTGAAATCCATGAGAGAAATGAGAGGCTGCAGACAGAGATCCCAGCTGCTTCATTGTGACTGCACAGAGGTCGGGTCAGGTGTGGACATGACCATTGACCCACAGCGAGGGCGCAGAGGTCATATAGCAGCTGGCTATGAAGAGTGAGCTGTCTGTCCAACATTGATCCTTTGGTTTGGAACGCAAATAACTCTCTATATGAGAAGTTCAGTGTTAATTTTCAGTTGACTTAGGCGACTATAATATATTCAGTGGCTTGTGGGTGAATGTTTAAAATAGTTTTGAGATTTTCATTGACTGAAATAGCATGATCATCTGTGGAGACTCAACATATAGGCAATTAACACTCATAGTTGCACATTTATTTCCCTGATGGTGCTTTGTTGTTACATTTAAGGGACAGTTCACCTCAAAACCAAAAATCCAGATTTCTATCCCTTCTACTTCTGCTTCTATTTCTAATCATCTAGATAGTTTTGGTGTGAGTTGCAGAGTTTTGGAGACAGAGAGGAAATAGAGATGTGAAATATAATGTTATATAATTGAACTAGTTGCACACTTCCTTCTGTACGAAGTACGCATGATGGATGCCATTCGGTAGAAAGAAAATAGTTCCTACATGAAACTGCCCACAACAAGGTGTGTGGATTATCCTGAGTGACTGTTATTAACTCTAGAAAGAGACACTACTGTTGAGTTTTTCAAATGTATTTTTGGGCGCTTTGAGCACCACAAGCCACAAATCATGACCCAGTTACTCAAAGTAATCCGCAGACTTTATTGTGAGCAGTTTCATGTAGGAACCACTTTCCTACTGCAGTAGAATCTACCAGAACTAATTTAGAATCAACTGGAACTATCTTTTCTACTAGAAAGAAAGTATTTCCTACATGAAACTGCTCACAATAAAGTCTGGGGATTATTTTGAGTAACTGGGTCATTATTTCTAGCACCACAAGCCACATATCATGATTCAAGATAATCCACAGACCTTGTTGTGGGTGGTTACACGTAGGAACTACTTTTCTACTGCAGCAGAGTCTACCAGAACTACTTTAGAATCAACCAGAGCTACTGTCTTACCTGTTAGAAAGAAAGTAGTTCCTATATGAAACTGCTCACAACAAGGTCTGTGGATTATCTTGAGTAACTGGGTCATGATTGTTGAAAAGAGACACTGGTTTTGAAAATTTCAAGTGTATTTTTTTTTTGTGCTTTGAGCACCACAAGCTGAGTGGCATTATATTGAAGAGAAGGAAGACATCTCTGCAGCCGATATCTCCAAAATGCTGCAGTTCAAACCAAAAGTATCTATATGGATAAATAAAACTACAGGTAAGAAAAATGTGTATTTCTTTATTTTAGGGTGAACTGCCCCTTTAAGCACTCTTCTAACAAAATTCAATGCTACTGGTATTTCTACTATATAAAAATCTGACTCACAAATACGCTGTTAGCATTCACAGTGTGCACACCATGCACAGTTTCCTGTTTGAAATCAATGTTATTCAGAGGACGGCTGACATCAGTATGCACCAGCACAGAGGCAGGGCAGATATCAGATCAGCAGTACAGCTGATTTAATGATATCTGGTTGGAGAGTGCAGATGAATATAAATGGGCCTCCACTGATGGCTTTGTGATTATTTTGATGATGGGATTATTTTTGACACACTCTGCCACCCCTGTTCATTGGTGTTTAATGGAAATGTTTTAGCGTGGGGCCTGCTACCAAAACCTTCTGTTAACTTAATATATGAAAACTTTCTTCTTCTGTTGGAGATGAAAATATTCTGAAGTCACTGCAGCAACTAAACAGAACAATGGAAATGGACAGGTGCCCTTTAGAAGCAGCTGAAAACTGCACAGTCACAAAGTTGATGCACCAGTGACATGGCATGAGAGCACCTGTGCACAGAGCAGGTAGCATGGCTGTTATTTTAACCTTTGACTTTAATATCAGACTTTAACTTTACTCTGAGTGTCAGGATCACTCTGAAATTAACGGGGTCGTCCAGCATTTCAGGATTGCAGTTCAATTAAGTTGAGGGACTCACACCAGACAGAATTGAAGCTGCAAATTCAAGATATGCTGACTTTTTTTTTTTACATAGACCACTCTCCAAAAAGCTGGACCCAAAATTTCCCATAATTCAATGCAATATACAACATATACAATATCATCTTTTCATAAGTTCCTCTCTGCCTGGAATACATGCATGACTTTTAAACTCCACACCTCCAGTTGGTAACACAGGCTTTCCATTAAAAATAAAAGTGTCAAGCCCAAGCTGATGTTACCCTGGAACCAGGGGCAGGTCCAGACTTTCTTGACTGGGGAGGCCCAAGCAGGGCACTGACTTATGCAGGGGTGGCATGAAGTGGGCCTGCACACATGTTGGAACAGCATTAATTTACTTTTTCTCATATCTACTCCAATTCCTGATATTATAGCTTCTTACAGTGCCTTACATTCCTGTGTTTAATTTTTTTTATTTTAAAGATAAATAGTCAGATCAATCATAACACAACAGAGTGGCACCACAAAATATAACATAAAGCTTCTATACTTTATTCTTTAAGTCCTCATAAATAAACTGTGCTTCCACTGAACCACCTTAATTTATTCTCAGCATTTCTCAGCAAAATGGTTTTATTTTTATGATTTATTATTTGGTCACTCATGTTTTGCTATATGTTTTTGTGACCATCATACAAGGAACTACAACTAACATCTCATTATGCAACCCAGTGTTGTAAAACAATCACAAGTTAAATTCACCTTGTAAAGAAATTTAAGCAGATTACACACAAAAGAAAACAATGTTAGATGCAAAAATACTGGTCAAATGATTGGTTGAAACTAATGCCCCACCTCTCACTCAGGCTTGGTACTTCACCACTTCACCACTGTAGTCAGGAGTGAAACCAGCTAATCTCAGTTTCTGATTCATTATCGTGGCCTCTAGTGAAAAAATGCTTCACTGAGTTGAAATTTTGCCATTACTTAGTCCTTAAATCATAAAAGGGGAACAACATCACAGTACAGTGACAGTTATGTCAGATTCGAAAATGCTGTCATCATCCAAGGACTCAATGTCTAATTTAAAGAAATATTTACAGATAAGGCCAAGACTGCTAACATTAGCTACAAAGAAATCCTGTTAGCTGCCTAACCTGTCAACACTACTAAATATTACTTGTCAACACAAACCCCAGAATACAGCAATCAGCAAAATACAAAGAACAAACAATTCATAAACCTAACAACCAACATAAAACATTATATCAGTGGTTTCTAAACTTTTTCTGTGATGCCACCCTTCAAAGGCTGAAAAAAATTCATGCAAACCCACCTGCAATTTTTTTTGATCATTATAGAACTGCAACAATTAATTGATTATCAATCAACTGTTAAATCAATCACCTATTGTTGTTGTTGTGGACAAAACAAGACATTTCAGGACATCATCTCAGACTTTGATCAACATTTTATGACATTTTATGGACCAAACAACTTCTTGATTAGTGGAAAAATTATCGCCAGATCACTAGTTGAAAAATAGGTCCGAACATGGACGTACGTCTGTGCGCTCTACCTGTTATCACATGTTTGGACCTACAGTATTTTTCAAATGACAAGATTGTGACAAGATTAGTTAATCATCGACTGATTAATTGACAATGAAAATTATCATTAGCTGCAGCCCAAAATCATGGACAGTAATTGGGGAAGCAGCTGATATAAATGGAATCAAAAGTTGAATTTTAGTGAAGCTGAAAGATTAGCATGACTCTTGTTTTTTTTATTTCCCTGAATAAATCATATTCATTCAGCTGTGTTTCACTCTTCATTTCTCCCCTGGTCATCCGTGCCCCATCTGCAGTGGTTCTGTGCCCCCCCATGGGATCCCACCCTCCAGTTTGGGAACCACTGCATTCTATAGACTCTGACTACAACCCTGGTTATCTGTGTGTATGTGGCTCTTACCTGCACATAATCCACACTGTCCCCCAGTGCTTTAAAGGCAGTGTACATCACTTCTCTCTTCCCTCCCCACTCCTGCATGATACAGGAGTAACGGCAACCTCTGACCAGCCGGGCCACGCGCGCTGCCTCCTCCATGTGCACCGTGCTCCTCCCTCCACCTCCGACACCTCCTCCACCACTCCCATCACTGTGATAGTTTCCTTTCCACACCATACTGCCCGCCTGGTCAGCCCCACCCATCACCTCCTGGAAGATGTCCATCATGTAGCGATCTTCAGGCCGGTTCCCATCCACCACCAGCACCACCTTCAGGCCAGGGAAGGAGATTCGGCGGATGCTGCGCAGGCACTTCCTCAGGTAGTCTGGGTCTTCCTGGTAGGCGGCGATGCAGAGGGCCACGGAGCGACGGAGGTGCTGGGGCCGGGCCGGGCTTCTCATCCGCCGATGCTCCAGGAAGGCGAAAAGGCTCTGCAGGAAGAGGTGGAGGGAGAGGAAAGCACCATAGAGGCCAAAGGAGAGGTGGTGCTGCTCAGTGTGGATGAACTGGTAGCCTTCATAACAAAAGAAATAGAGTTGAAAAAAAAAAAAACATGAATATCACTTGTTTTGACTCTCATGTACATGTTTCTCTGTGTGTATATCATTGAAATTCACAAGTGAACCTGTGACATAGGCCAGCAGGATGGTGAAGAGGACCACCGCAGCAAAAAGGGTGGTGACCACGATGTTCAGCGCATTCCTGCAGCGAGAGGGCATCTGGAGGTGGAGAAAAATAAAAGTGAGTCAGCTGTTTGAATTGGTTCTAACTGGAAGACATTTGTCACTCACAAGGAACTGTCGGCCTGTCTGGTGCTCTCAAGGGCAGGATAATCTTGCAGAGCATCTATTTGTACCTGGGTACAGATAGGCACACAGCTGCAACTTTTCTATTCACACCCGACCCCCTTATTTTGGCTATAAAGAGCGAAAAATTCACTGTTGATTAGAGGTTGTGGTGTGTGCAGGGCTTACTTGTAGGAGAGTGGGGTTTGAGTCCCTCTCTGGACAGTTGTTGTGACAGTAATGTGAAATTACATGTTTTTGATTATTTTTAATTTATTATTATTTTCAGTTTTCAGTTGCAGTTTGGTCAAGTTTAGGCAACAAAACCACTTGGTTAGGTTTTGGCAACAAAATCGCTTTGTCAGGTTTAGGCTAAAAACCACTTGGTTAGAGTTGGGCAGCAAAACTATATGGTTAGGATTCGGCAAAAAACTATTTGTTTAATTTAAGGCAATCAACCTACTTAGTTAGGTTTAGGGAAAAAAACAAAACAACAACTCTAAGTTTTGGCAACAAAACTACTTGATTAGGTTTAGAGAAAGATCATGGTTTGGTCTCTGCCATGAGGGTGTAAATAGCCCCATTTGCATTACAGCCTTGGTGAGAATAGCATTGTTGGACACAGACACCTGGGTGCTTGTCTCTGCCATTCTAGGCTACATACACCCTAGTGCAAATAGACACATTGGCTATTCCAACCAGGTGCAAAAAGCATCTGCCATAATCTTGTCACAGGTGAACAAAGTTTTATTGAATGACTAACATAGGCTTGATGCACCTTCATGTCTTTCATGTGAGTCTCTTCTCTGATGAAGTTGCATCTGACATTGAAATGTTAGTCATTCAATATAACTTAGTTGCCTTAGTCCATGTGCTGCAGTATACTGGACCTAGTATCACACATTACTTTCTTCTTAAAACAAAAATTCAGCATGTTTCTTGTGGACGTCCAGTCAGTGTTCATGGTAAATGTAAGGCAATAAATTCCTCAGTGCGGCAGCTGACTTCCCCTGCTCATGGAGTCATGCCGGCAGTGCCTACATGTACCAGGATGCATTGCATGCAACCTTCTGATTCCCATGCCCATGTTGTCTTGTATCACAGTAACTGTGGCCTATAGTTACTACTTTGTGTTAGGTGACAGAAATAGTCATCACACCCCTTGGCTACCAGAGGAGAAGACTCGAAAGTCGAGCTGAAATAGCCAGTAGTTCTTCCTTAACACCAGCGACATCACTGTGACATCACTAGATGCAGGAACAACAACAGATTTGCAGCAGGAGAGTTCAGCTTTCTCTGTCAAGCGTGAGGAATTTATTGCTTCAATTGACTGCATTTACCATCAGCCCTCAATGCACGTCTACATGAAAAGTACTGAATTTTCCCTTTAAATGCACATATGGACACACACGTGAGGAAGTTGAACATGTTATTCAGAACATGAACACAGGTCTGTTGTACATGTCAGGTGGGACAGGGAGCGGGGGCCTCTGGATCTACTGAAGGCTCAGACAGAGGGAGCTTGTAACTCCTCATTACGTTGACCCAAGTGCCATTTCCTGTTTTCTTTTCTGTAAACCTTTAATCAGCTGGAGACACACCGTCATCAGTTACTGACATCATAGAGGCACGCTACCAGGAGACCATGAGAAAATACTAACTGCCCTGTGAAGCACTGGTTTACAGCTACACTGCTGCTATTACTACTGTACTTAACCCCCTCTGCAATTAGTAGTACTACTGATAAACCAGTGTTATTGCTGTTGCTATCACTACTTGCACTAAAATTGTTGCTGCCATGACTACACTTACTCCTGCTACTACATTATTATTACCGAACCTGCTACTACTTCTGCTACTGCTAGTGTTACTACTCAGAGATGTGGACTTGAGAGACATGACTTGGTCTCAAGTCAGAAATACTTTCTTTCTAGTAGAAAGACATAGTTTGACATTGTGAAGTAGTGCGGGATCATGGGAGTTATTGTCTTTGCTGGTGAAAATCTATCTGAGGTGACTAAAGTTTTATTCATGTTACATTTACACGTTCCCCGACTTCTTTCTTCACTGTCTGAGTGATATACAGTATCCTGTGTTTTCCTGGATGTTACAGCAATTAGCAACTAGCTAGCTATAGTAAGGAGGAAACTCATCGTTACCTTGAATAAATTACTGATTTCTCTGCGTTTGAACATTTTTTAAAACATGTGGGACTGTGTAAATACACAACTCAACTAAATATATAATATTTGTCTCATCTCTTTTGATATTTTAATGCAGAAATGTTTAACAGCTTTATCATCAGTGACTAGTGACTTCACCTGGACTTGATCCTTCCATACCTTCCACCAAGCCCAAAAATTAAAATGTATGTTATCTTAAAAGTGTGCAACAAATTAATTAATTTCTGACAATTTCCTGAATTAGCTAATGTCAGTGCTATTCATTCTCAGCAAGTCGAATTCACCAGATCCACTTTATTTGAACCAATCCGACAGCATCCAGTCAAGTTGCAGTGCTACGAGAATCATAGCGTTAAATTACTGAGCTCCAGCTTTAAAAAATGATACCAAAGAGAATTTTGTTTTACGCAGGTCAAAAATTACAGACAGGGATGTAACAACGTACATCAAGCTAATATTAACTTAGTTAGCAAACTAATGCCTCGCTAACGTTAGCTTAACAGCTAAGTGCCTTTGTAAATCAAGAGACTGGAAACTCACTGTTACATAATGGCTTGTTTGAGACTCAGAACTTGAAAAGTTGAGTTGGAACTTTGGACTTGACTCGGGACTTCTCAGTCTTGACTTTGGAACTTGACTCTTGACTTGCCTGTTTTGACTTGTGCAAAGACCTGAGACTGTGACTTGCAAAACAATGATTTGGTCCCACTACCATCAGTGCTATTAATATAACGTTGACCTTACTATAACCATACTGCACAGATCTCACATTTGATAGCCATTCAATAACTTTAAGTTAAAGAACCTACAGTTGAACGCCACCTGCCTGTCTGTTTTGTACTGTCTTTCATCTTTCCCCCCCGCCTTTGTCTCCCCTCACCCCTCCTCCCATCAGCCCCTCTGGCGCTCCCTTCTTCCCTCTCTCTGGGTTAATAGCTCTAATTAAAGGCCAGCCGGGGTTTGGCCAGCGCTCAGGACCAGTCGAAATGGAGGAACAATTCTGTCCTTTCATTCATGAAATTACCTCCTGCTCCCTCCTCACCCCACCTGGCCAGGTCCACACAGGAGAGACAGACTGATATTTATGTTATTACACTCAGCTTGGTGGGGACATACTGGCACAGACAGATTTATCTGCCTCTCTGAGTGGATGTACACATTTACATCCTGGCACAGAATCACACTTTCTCCACGGATCTACACTCTACAGTCTATGTGATACTGGCAGTACTGACAGAAAGGGGAATTTTGTAAATAATGGTTTTGGAAGACATACAAAGCAGGCGCTCATCACTGTCATTTAGAGGCTCTTCAAAATAATCTCAATACCAGAACTTGACTGTCTATTTTTTCTAAGATCTCTATTCTCTCTTTTTCTCTTTTTGTGTCCCTCATCTGATGATTCTGGTTAGAATGGTATTCTAGTTCATTCT
>JAJHUR010084691.1:0-21227 GCA_027495735.1 Lutjanus campechanus
TGCAACACCAACTCCAGACTCCTGAGTGTGTTTGATCCATTCATCCACCACAACCTCCTTACTTAATGTCTCCCAACTGTCCATATGGGTACTCGCGCTCACAGCCAATCACAGTACAGTAGGGTGAGACTAGTCAGGACAGGACAGTCTTGAGGGGAAAAAATAAAATCTGAAACTGGTAGAAACAGCAAGCCTGGCTCTATCCATAGGTTTCCAAAAAAAAAAAATCCTGCCCACCAGTACTCACTAATTACTGGAAAAAAAGGAAAAAAAACTTATGGTACAGTAAAATGAAGAAAAAAATCCCAGAAATAGCCTGGAGCATATGGTGACCCCTCATAAAACCACAACATGTTGTTTTTTTACACTTCAGTTAGTCAGTGTTAATTATAGAGGTACTGGAAAGAGCTAGACTTCTGCTTCTGTGGTGCGTTCAAGTTGAACTGGGAGGTAGGAATTTCAAAGTTCCCAGTCGAAAATTTTCACTGGAATGCCGTTTGAAGTTGGATTTCCTAATTGGAAAGTCATAGTAACCTGACCAAATCCAAGATGACTGCTCTGCATATAGTAAAAGTAGTAAAAGCTGTATTAATATATTGTTTATTAGCACTTCTACCCTTTGTGTTTCATTAAATCACACAAACGAAGGTTTTCATGGAGGTGTTCATCTTTGTTTTCTGACCTGTTGTACTATAACGCAGTTAACTCAGGTGTGATGTCATTCCCAGCTCTGACGTATGTGCGTCGGAGGTAAATGGAACACAGCACCGGTTTTTATGCTGAGCTCAGGCTAAGTGGCTGATGGCTAACCACATATACAGGAGTGATATCGATCTTACGATATTATCGTAACTCAGCAAGAAAACAAAAGTCAAACTATTCCTCGTCCATGAACATGATTTCTGCCTGAGTCACGTCAGATAGATTTTCATCAATAGTGGCTGTTTAAAATGAGAAACGAACTTCATTGCTCTTCAGGCTACTTCACGATTCATAATGTGGATGTCCAACCAGTGTTGATGGTAAATGTAGTCAAGCAATAAATTCCTCCACGTGTGTTATATTGAGCGAGAAAATGAGGTTCCTCTGCTCGTGGAGCTGTCCTGATGGTGCCTACATGTACCAGGATGCATTGCGTGTAAGCTTCTGACAGCCATGCCCATGTTTCCCTGTATCACCACCATAAAGCTTTTAAATATAGTGTAAGATGAACCCTAGTCTCCACCCCTGGCCAGAGGCAGAGACTAGAAATCTGAGCTGAAATAGCCTGTAGCTCTTCCTTAACACCAGTGACATCACTGTGACATCACTGGATGCAGGAAGAACAACAGATTTAGCAGCAGGAGAGTATAGCACACACTGAGGAATTTATTGTTTCAACTGACTACATTTTCCATCAACACTGACAGAGAAAGTGGCAAATTTTCCCTTTAAAGGTCTATCTGTAAATTTTCATGTGACTGAAATGATCCATTATGACATAAACAAATGAATATTTGAATTACACAGGCTTGGTTTAGCATTGAAATTTGATTTAGTAAAAATTCTACCAATGTTGGATAACTTGTGGCACTGGATTTCCAAGATATATAGTATCTTTGTAAAATAATAGTGAGCATTTGTTACAGTTACATACAGTTACACAACTCTTATTGCTCAGTGGATAAATCTAAAATACAAACCAGAATCCAGGATGAACAGCTGAAATGACTCGTCCATCCTCCCACACTGTCTGTCATTTTGCCTGTGATTGAACATGAAGGGCAGTAGCTTGTGGAGACATTTCTCTTTCGGTATGTTCAAGGACAGCATGATCTATCCACGCTGCCCTGCGCTATAAGATCCATCATAACTCATGACTGTATTTTGCCAGTTCCACACACATGCACGTAGCTCTGTCTGTCTCTTTCTCAGAGTTGTTTACAGTCTCTCTCTGGTTTCTCTGTAACATCAGCTGTTTTCTTTTGCTTTTGCTGCTACTTTGTGTCTTAGGTAACCTTTACTACAGCCAAGTCATGCCATAAATCCTTATGCACTGAGGGATATGTCAGTAATATCATAAGTTATATGCCATATATCAGATACAAAGCAGGAATTCTTGTCTACTTCTTCTTCTTCTTCTTTTTTCGTTTTTGAAATATAATGAAAATATCTTATTTGCAGCATCCACTTCATGGCACTGAGAATTTATTGCCCAAACTGGATCAAGCACAAAGGGGAGCAAGGCATAAACTTGCATTTGTCTGAGGACATGATACTCTGCTACTCCCTCCACAGCTATGTTTTTACATGCTTATTTTCTCCTCCTCCCCAGCGGTATGTGAGCAGGAGAGGCCTTGAAGAAACAAATTCCCATTTGTGGAAGATGAAGATTATTTCCACAACAGCAGAAGAACACTGCCACTAATGTGGTTAACACAGAATGCAGGGGGAATGAGGCATTATATGGCCTAACGATAGCCTGACATGATGGTTTTTCGCCCGCTGGATGAAGTCAGACGTAACTCCCCTCTTTGCACAGAGGAATTTCTACAGCTCTTGCACATCATTGCGTTTTATAGCGGTGGGGTCTCACGGTGGGCCAGCTGCCCCAATAGCAAGTCTCCTAATGGATTTGTGCATTGGGTTCAGCACTGCCTGTGTTCTCATGCATATGATGTGTTCCTACATGTCCCAACGGGCTATGGGTCACAATACGACCAGAAGGTTTTAGGTGTCGAAGGTCCAAGGACGCCGCTGACAGCAAGAAACAGAGATAATGGTTATTATATGTGTCAGACTTTTTGCTTTTGTTTTTAGACTGAATCCTGTACAGCAGAGAGGATTATAGATCTTGTAACTTGCAAAAGTTAATTATTTTTTTGTGACAATATGTCCTCATGCTCCTTGTTTGTTGACAATAAACTGCATTAAAAATATGTTGAAGTAATATCAGCTATATATACTTGAAGCACCATAAATTAGCACTGGAGCCACAGAAAAACAGCACTGGTGAATCAGTTTGTTAATACTGACACAGCAATGCATGCAGTATTTTACAGTTGTAGCTGCTCAAGCTGGAGCTAGCATTAACTACTTTATATAGAGTTCAGCTGTTCAGTCCAGAGGTTCCCAACCTCAGGGTCAGACCTCCTCCAAAGGGTTACGAGATTAATCTGGGGGTTGTAAGAAGATTAACAGGGCTCGAAAGAAGGAAGAAAAAAACAATGTTCTGCTTCACATCTGCATTAATTTTTTGGACTTTTCTCTAATAATCTAATAATCTCTTTGCTTTAATTATGACATATTGGATAAATCTAATAACTTTTTGTGCCTCTCATATTCCTCTAATATCTGAGAAGTTTAGAGGGGGAATCTCTTTTTGGTGGAACTGCTTAACAAATCAGACATCTGGAACAACTAGACAATTCCAGGAAGAATAGAAACCACTGGTTTAACATCTACAGGAAAAGGTCAACATTTTGGGAAAAAAGCATATAAGCCTGTGCCCAGTTATATGAACTAAGTTTCAGACTTAGGTTTGCAAAATGTTCCCGTAAGTTAAGGGCTTTGATTCACCCATTTACACTTGCTATTAAAATATAATTTCTCCACATGATCCAGATAAGGAAAAACATACTCTAATGCAAGGTGTAAATGCTATATGATCAGATCTGAGGTAGTCTGGCTTGCATTGTGTTCGGTAGACAGATGACATGAAGTGGGAGAGACAGCGTCTGGACAGTTCATTAACAGGACAGTTCAAAATAGTGTGGGTGTCTGTGCAATGGGCACACGTCAGGATTGTGGTGTGAGCGGTACCTGAGCGAAATTGGAGCAGGATGGAGTGGGAGATAAGGCGACGCTCCAGCCTTTTAAAAAAGTCGCTCCGCGCTCCATCCAACCCTCCCCCGCTTTCACTCCTGCTCCGCTCACATGCTCTGATATCCGAATATAGAACATATTTTAATACTATGGGGTATTAGGTTTTCATGGTAGTTACTGTCATAATCCAGAACATGGGCGGTTACTATGATTACGCTTCACTCACATTGTTCTGAAACATAACTAGACAGCATTATTGTCAGTTGTCAGCTAGCTTGCTGAAACACACATACGAAGTTAGCCTGTGTTAGCTAGCTTCTTCAAAACTGACAACAAGGAGAAATAATACAAGCAGTAGATGTGGCAAGAAACAACTGACAGAATCAGTGTGAGAAATCAGCTGTGAAATGAACTGTAGATGGAGTAATGAATCTGGAAATATTACTGTGACAGCAAGAAAGGAGACAAAAATCGACAGTAGTGGACAAAAACTGCTATGTTAACGTTTGGCTAGCTAACTACAATAATCAGTTGTGCATGGCTCATAGTGTCCAGTGGGTTTTCGGTGTCCTGAAAAATGTTTCTTGGTATCTCTTCCTCCTCATCAATCACTATAAATTCAATCATTAACTTATGCTCCACAAATTATTTCACTTTTAAGGGACTGTTATCTGTCCCATAAAAATTTCTGCTGAAAATGGTTAATTAGCAATTCATAAGGGAATACTTAAGAAGCTAATGGCAAACACTTAGAGAATAAAGAGTTTTCCTTTAACATCCTAAGGAAATTGATTTCATGCAACTCATTTTTTCAAAAGGAATCTTTGGATGAAGAGACAAGGGAAACCTTAGCCTAAGTGGTTTTATTCAACCACACACTGGCTCTGTCCGAACTAAAGCACACCTATCAGCACCTCTAAAGCTCACACGTTGTATCTTGTTTGTTAAATGTGCACAAAAACTCAAATGTAAAAGTGACAAATTCACATTTTATGGAAGATTATGGTGGACTATATCTCTTGGGACCAGTAACCTCTTGATGTCTCTGCTAGTCTGGCACATAACCCTTCATAAATAAGATTTGACGTGTTAATTAGTGTACTCAAGAGGTGTTGGCTGGCGGATTTTGTTACCTTTGGAGAGAGCCAGGCAAGCTTTGTGACTAGCTAAGTTAGCTATATTTAGCATACAGACAAGAGGGCAGTATATTCTCATCTAACTCTGAGCAAGTTTAGGTAAAATAAATAAATAGCACCAAAAAACCTTAAAGGGATAGTTTGGATTATTAAAAGTAGGGTTGTATGAGGTAATACACTGACCATCGATAAGTACCTCATACAACCTCACTTCAAATTTCCTTATTGTTCTCTTATAATATCCCCTTAAATTAAGTGCAGCACTTGAATGAATGTACCTCCACCACTGCAAAGTACATGAGGAAAATACTGGCAGATAAAACTTGCTGATATGAACTGATACTAGTAAGAATCGAGTCTCACCACTACCAGTGGCTGGCAAAGCTATGAATAGCGCAGAGCTATTTTTAAAGTGTTTTTTATGCTTAGTCTCATTTCAAATGGAAACTTCATTAGCAGTAATAGTTTCCTCGTTACAATGCTTCTAATATTTCCTGAAGGACACTGTGTCATTTGGTCAAAACAACAGGTGCGCAGTGTGGGGTGCCTCGTGTTTGACACGGAGTGCTGGTGACACATGGAATGCAACAGGCATAGCTTGGGGAGTCCAGACAGAGAGAGCCATGGGAAATACTTCCAGAAGGTCAGAGGTCGCGATCCATGAGGAAAGAGGATCTAATATTGAACTTGCCATTGACGACCCCTTGAGCCCATCTAAGTACATAGTGTTATTCCATTGAGAACAAGACTTTTGTCAAGCTTCAATTTTAGAAACGTTTGTTTTATTAAAATTCATAATCCCACCATAACGGGGTGAACATGTGCAGCCAGTTACCGTCCTCTGTGGCTTATCGTCTATTCCCAAAGCTCATTGCAATAAAGCATTTAATTAATTTTTAGTTTTGCATCTGTTTCCAGAGTAAATAAAGCACAGTGTATATTCCAGTGTATTGGGAGGATGTAATTTGTATCTGGAATAATTACTGATGACCTGTTTATGAAAAAGAGGTCATTGTTTATTTTATGTTCGTGCTAATGACTAGCCTGAGATATTTTGAGGTAGGAAAAAAAGGGCTATAATTATGGGATCATTACATTTTAAAAGCTAACATGCAGTATAGCATGCCTTAATTGGCTTAAATGCAGAAATGTGATTTTAATCAATATCATGTTTTAAATGCACTGTAAAAATGTAAATATACAAGTTTTATTTATTCAAGTTAATTAAACTAAAATCTGCATTTTTTTTCCTGAGAAAAAATGTTTAGACTCACATAAACGTAACCCCTTTCAATCATCACTTATGACCCACTAGAAGTGTGCGGCGGTGTCTGTATCTGCAGAGACTCTGCTGTCTGCCTGTATTTACTTATTTTTTCTCATTGTTTACTGTGTTTGGGATGTTTTACCAACTCCAAACATTGGTGTTTGATGTTAAGATGTGTTATTTTTAACCTGACATCTCAAACCTGAGATGGTTTGTTACACAGAACCATCTGGGAAGTCGTCCTTCAAAACGTTTTGGAAAAGGGCAGGCACTTTCAAAAAAACATCTGCATATCACATCTAACATGGGCTAACTTCAACCAAAACCAATCAGATCCATCTCTTGCCGAAGCTGTTCAGGAGAAGAGCGAAAACATCTTTTCTGTCAAGAAAATCCTTCAGAGTCGTTCTTTGCTTTTCTTTCAATGAAGCAATTCTCTCCTGCTCTGATATAACTGATGCTGTCACAGTACTGACACTAACCTTTTCAGGAGCCGCCATCGTTCAAGATGAGCTGCTTCCATTGATGCTTCTCGTTGTCGTTCTCCTATAGGACACTGCACCACTTTTGGTGCAGACACAAATGGATAACTTGAAGCCTGGCCAGATGGATTGTCACACTAGCAAATCCGGATGCCTCGCAAGGAAAGCTTTTAGGAACAGTTTGAACAAAGTCTACTGGCTCTACCTTTAAATTTTAGATTTATTTTCAAACCACTTTCATACTTGTAAACATGACTTCTTCTAACTTGAAATATTAAATCCTGAGGTCTGACTTCAAATGATGAGTTGTATGAGTTCAGTCAACTCATTAAATCATCTTTCTAAAGAGACAGTATATTAGCAGACTTCCCAGAATGCATGGTTTGAGAGTTAAAACTCTCCTGAGACCCTTCTTTTAAGTCTGCTGCAAAAAATAAAAACTTTCTGTGTCTCAAATACATAATATACAAGTACAGTCCAAGCTGTTTGTAAACGCATCTGGACATCAGATACCAACGTTTTGGGTTGGTGAAATGCCCCGAGCTCAACAAAATAATGAGAAAAAAATAAGTAAACACAGGCAGAGGGCAGGACATCTGCAGATACAGACACCACCACACAAGTGATGATTAAAGGGGATTATATAAAATGAGTCTCTTTTTTTATCAGGAAAATGTTGCATATTATACCTTCAAGATAAATTATGGTTGCTTGTTTTTCTGTCCCCTCTTAAAATGTAATAAATTATAAAAAAAAAAATTAAATGTAACCCAAAACACAGCTTACAGATATTGTTCCTGGACTGTTTCTTGGAAGTTTTTATTTAAGAAAGTTGAAGAATTTAAGAAGTTGTGCAAATGTTTTTGTGCAACACAACATTCACAAAATATTGTTATAACTAGATGAAGTAACATCTTTTGATGATAATTTTTGCTTAATTCTTATCTTTACAGTAGAAAGCCATGTGTTGTCATTGAACCTGTCCAGGACATTAATGTAAAGACAACGTTACTTTAACATAGGAAAAACTCTCCTGTAAACATACAGGAAACGTTCAAACAATCTTTCCTGAACATTCAGCGAACCTTCCCAGAGCGCTCTCGAAATGTTAACAAAACGTTGGTCTGTCTCTTATACACATCTTATACAGTGTTTCTCCAAAATTGTATTGAATTACAATCTAACTACATTAATAGAAAATATGCAGGACAACTAGCAGCTATTTAAAGGCATTGTGATTTACCCACACAGGCATTTTCACTTATTTTGCCAAATTAGATCTCCTCTCGGGACTGTGTGGGCATGTACAGATATTGCTCGACTTACATCTTTTAACTGGCATGTATTTCATTTTATTTTTTAAAGGTGAGATTTGAATTCATGACAAGAATATGATTTCTGCATTTGACAACCTGATATTGCTGGAAAAATATTATAAAAATGTAGGTTCTTACAAATGTTCACCTCAACAAAGTTGTATTGAATTTAAACCCTTTATTTATTTGAATCATCCTACTTTTTTAAAAATTAAATGCAAAACAATATTAAGACACTGTTGTAATGCAAAATGATGACTGAAAAAACAGACATAAAAATGAAATCAGGCAATACAGAAGGAAGTTAAGAGTTGCTTTATGTATATTAAATTGAAGTGAGATGACTTAAAAATGAAAGTTATAAGAGCCCTGAACCATCTTAGACCAAGGTCAAAGGTCAAAGAAACTTTATTATCCCCGAGGGGCAATTTGTTTTGCAGCCTGCAGTCACACACATAAACAAAACACATACAATAGACCATTTTAGTTGTGCAACTCATGCTTGAATGTGGTTGTATGTAAAAAATGGGCCCAGTCCAGGTTGTAATGAAATACTGTTTTTAGGTACTTGTACTTGATTATTTTCATTTCCCTCACTTTATACTCTATTCAACTACAGCTGAGAGGCAAATATTGTTGCCTACCTTTACTCAAATTCCATGCTTGACAGTTATTTTAGTGACTTTGCAAATTTGCAGATTTTACTTGCACAAAACACATGATCTTGTTAGAGTAAAAATGTGGATTACTATAAATAAAACTAACAATATATAAAGCAGTACAAATTACTCCAGGTTACAACAATATAACATAACATGTAACATACATGTTAGCATATAACATGTATGTTTGTAGTTTTGATTACACAACAACAACAACAACAATAATAATTCTGTACTTTTACTTAGCCAAGAGGCCCGTTTCCATCAGTTTGACAGGTAAACATAGATTCTGTTTGTCATTATAATGAAATCTTTAAAAAATGAGAAGCACCAAAATAATGATATAGTATCTCAAAATAATGAGGTAGTATCTCAAAATTTATTGAGAAACTATTTGAGAGTAATGAGAAAGTTTCTCAAAATAAAGACAGTCTTCGTCAATGTAATGACTTAGTATCTAAGTTTTTATTTTTGAGATTTTAAGTCATTATTTTGAGAGTTTCCCATCATGATGATTTACAGGATCTTTTCCCCCATCACACTGGTGGAAATTGGCTCCCACAGATTTTTAATACAAGACCTTTACTTGGAATGGAATATTTTGCCAATTGCTCCTTTACTTAAGACTTAACAAGACTCTGAACACTTCCTTTAGCCTAACACTAGAAAAAAAAGGGTACATATTTGTCCCATATTTGGCTGAAAAAAATGTAGAAATCATTTTTCATTAAAACAAAAAACAAAACAAAACAAAACATTATATTTCTGTAGGACATGAACCAGCCATGAAGTCTGTCATCGCGAGACTAATTGGCGTCACACGTTGTCATGTGACGGTCTCGTGATCTAATACGGAAGAAGAAGGGATTTCAGCAGTGACAACACAACACAGGCAGGAGGGAAAACACCAACATATCTTCCCTTTTTATCACAATTTCGCCTCCTATCATCAGCACAGCAATGGACGGGTCTGTCAGAGCATCTTCAGACGGAGCAGCCGGACCGCCGCCATATTTCCGAGGGTGAGAAATAAATCAGTTACTTAAATGAACAGCTAGCATTAGCTAGCTAACGTTAGCTTCTTAGCTTAATTCAGTAGCTTATGTGTGTGTAGGGAAGCCTGGCCTCAAAACCGCCGCCCCCTGTGCCGTTTGATGTTTAGCATGTGCAAAAGTTTACGAAAGACTTTTATTGAATGTAGCGCAAACGTAGAACACAACATTAATCATCGCCAGGGGACATCCCCACATCAGTAGTCAGCATGTTGGAGTCCCGTCGCTCCTGAACAGTGAGGTCGCTGTCTGCTTGTGTCTCCGCTGACTCATGAACTTTTGTCCTCCTCTGCAGAAATGAGAGCTCCCTGGTTTCAGCCCTCAAGACACTGCTGTTCTTCACGTTCCTGATGGTCACGCTGCCCATCGGACTGTACTTTGCATCAAAGGCCTACATCTTTGAGGGTATGATGTGTAACACTACCTTGTTTGTGTTTGCAGGGCAGTGGCAGACCCACAAATATTCATGTTGGTTTCACTGATTTAGATCTAAGAAGTTCCCCCCTTAGATAATTTTCAGGTCTTTTGTTAGTTCCAGATAAAAGCTTAGAAACCAAAGCCTGACTGATGGATTTTTTTATTTTATTTTATTGATATTGCAATAAGTATCTTGGTAGATACTTGTGTTTAACTGTTTGAGTAACGAATCTGTCAGTATTTGTGGTGTAATGGCATCACGGTTAGTGGAAATTATCACAAACAATTCCCAAATGGGGGAGTAAATGTTCTTAAAATACTTCAAACCACCACAAGGAACTTTAATATTTTTTTGATTTAGGAGGCCCTGTGGACAAAATCAGTGTTTCCTCCATAATAACGACAAAATATAACATAATAAATACAATTATTTAAATTTTAAAAAAATCCACATTTTAGCTGGCTAATCTTGTCTTGGAAAATGTAAGAACAGGCTTGTTTCATCTGATTTGAAGGAGAAATCAACTCGGTGACAGGTGGTACGAACAACTACACAGAAAATAGGAAATCTCATAACCTTATGTAGGTCACATAGTGGCGTCAGGAATAAATCGGGACCGTTTCATAACAAGTTAAAAAAAACTCCCTGTAGTAGTTTATAACAAATTTTCTGGTCAACATGTCTGAATACAATTACGACAAATACATCTGTACAAAGCTAATATAGCATCTGCCAATAATATAGACGAGTACACACTCATAGGAACACTATGGCAAAGAGATGGGATTCTTTTTATTTAAGATGGTTTGATAAGATAGAACTGAATTTATCCCAATTAGGGGTGGGGTAAAATTGAATCACAATTCTCTTGTAAGACTAAAAACCAGAAATTTAGAAAGTTTTCAACACTTTAATCGCATGTAACAGTTTTGTGAGCGTAGGCTGTATGTTCCTTAATGCTGAACCAGTTGGAGAGTGAAATGAGATGCACATAATCATGTGCCTCATGTTTACGTTTTAAATTTGGCTACTTCTTGAGTTTTTGTGAGGATGTCGGAATGTGAGCAACTGAAGATGGATAAAACCCGATCAGCACCCCCTGGCTGAGAAGATGGCATATGGAAGCATTTTGGCAACACTGTATGCAAGTTGTGTCGAACTAAACAAATTCTGGATTAATGCAAATATGCTATGTTTTAAAAGTAATAAATAGTCACACAGTAAGAAAAAAATACTGTATATACAAAAATTAAAAAAAAAAAAATTGATGCATTGATAATGCACATCATAGGCCTCTGAATGGGAATTGAGTCATGAGGTGCCAAGAGATTCTCAGCCTTAATCCTGATGGAAATTGTTGTGCATCAGTTATAGTACAAAGTAGGAAAAACTGCAAATATAAAATATCAACTAACATTTCTAAAATCCAACCAGAGACCATCTTGCGATGAAATCACACCAGCCGCGACGCCCATCAACATGTTGATTTTCCAACCCATGAGTACTCAATAGTCATTTCTATATTATTATGTGAGTACTCAGTTGTCATGGTTATCTTTGAACTTGTCTTTCATTTTGATCTCAACTGCACACCTGTAAAGTTTGGTGACTGCCTCTTGCACAGTTGTGACACTGTCGTGTTGACAAAATCTGACCACACAGACATATAAACTCCTGGCAAAGAACTCCAAGCCACTTCTGTGGTAGTTCCCTTTACAGTAGGTGTCTCCAGGACTACATTTTGCCATGATGTCACACAAACAAACAAAACAGTACCAGCTACGCTATCGTGACTGGTAAATGTACTCAGTGCCAAAAATATAAATGAAGTCAACAACTAAATATGCGTGAGAAGTGACGTATAGCTTGTTGTTGCAAACTGTCTTTGGACCGTTAAAGAATCAAGACATTTATACACAGAACTGTATCTTCTTATCAAACAGTTGGTGAAACAGCTCAGCAACTTTATTTCTAATGATGTCACTGTTCTTATATACTGGTAATATTAAAATCCTCTAAATCATTAAGCAGTTCTGTCCTCAATGATCTAATACAACCAGAGGTATAGAATGGCGATTATAAAGTAGCAGTCTTACTTTGTTAAAGCAGCAGGGGGCCTAAAGGAACCACGTGAAGAAAATTGGAAGTACATGTCCAGGAGGGCAATCCCAGAAGCATGTGGCAAGGTCTAAGAATTATGACAGATCACAAGCCCCAACTTTTATGCTCGCTTTGAGGGCATCTGCAGACAACAAGCAAAAACACAAAAACAGCTGAGGCAGAGATGAATGAATGAATGAATAGGTGGGTGCACCTTTTACATCTTTCTAAGCATGATGTCAGAAGGACTGTCAAGCGTGTGAACATCAAGAAAGGAGCAGGACCAGACCGTATCAGTGGGCGGGTCCTCAAACTATGTGCTGACCAACTAGCGCTGATGTTCACAATGTTATTCAACCTGTCCCTGACTCCATGGAAACAAGACCAGCACTACTCAGTGGCACTCACCTCTGAGGTGATGAAGTGCTTTAAATGGTCAAGGATCTGCTCCTCACTACCTGGCAGGATTACATTACACTGTGATTCTACCTTATATATGACTACATGTGACAAACTTGATTGATAAGGGTTAGGTGACACATTATAAATGATATAGAAAAGTCTGCTAAACAATTTTTAATCATCCCAATGCCCAGCTCAGCTGATATTTTTCTAATGGACATTTAGGCAAGTTTAAAGTTGAAGGGGATGAAAGTTGTCTGCATCCTGATTGAAATTCACATGACAAATTACCCAGGCGCCCCTGAACTTTGGACCTCATCACCGCTGACTCTTCTCCACCTCCTCTCCGCAGGTTCGATGAAGATGTCAAGCTCTGACAGCTACTTCTATGCAGCCATTGTTGCAGTGCTCGCTGTGCATGTGGTTCTGGCTTTGTTTGTTTATGTGGCTTGGAACGAAGGCACGCCTAAAGGGAAGGGCAAAGACGATTAAGGCACGTCCTTATCAGCTTGGAGGACCGCAGGAGACGGACAGACTCGGGCACGGATCCACAGCCCCCCACCCACCCACCATGGGCTCCAGCACTAAAACACAGCTCCATCTACCAACCAGACTGTTAGGGGATCTGGTTTGCGCTTAGGTTTTAACCCGAGGTTAAAGCGGGAAACTGTTTTATTATTCCCTGGCATGGGGGAGCGAGGCCGTCGGGTGTGTTTTTTCACCAGCCTCAGCAGGCCTGCTTTTTGACTTATTTTGTTCTCTGAAAATGTAACTTTTGTGACAGAGGACGGCCCCTTGTTTTTAAGAGGCTTTGTTATAAGCTGCCATTTGGCTAAATGCTATAAGTCCCTTCACTGTAAAAGTTTGTCATTTAGGAAAACAACATGGGTTTGGATACTGCGTCTGCTTGTAATGTTTATGTATGAAGGATTTGATCCAAAAGTGCTCTGTATCCATTCAGTGAGAGTGTGTGTGTTACTGAATTTGATCATTCTGTCCTCAAATTTCCATTCTTGTCTGCACAAACTTAAAGATGACTCTTAAGGTCACTACAAACCCATAATGAGCTTAACTTTCATGCTGTATTTTGGATCAAAATCTTTATGATGTCTTGTCCTTCATATAATCAGATTCATCCTTTTTTTCCTTGTGAACAAGTGTTTTTCTTTCTGATTTTAAGTGTTTGTGAACTGTAGGTCAGTGATGTTAAGGGACTTTGAATTAGGAAATTATTGCAAGATCAAATTGTACTTAAAGGAGAAATATGTAACACCCTAGTGTTCAAAAATGATAACTGCAGTCCAAGTAGTGATTTAGAGCCACAGACGGTTTATTAAATAGGCTGAAGAGAGTTGTTTCTTCCTGCCCCCTTATCCTCAGACTCAAAACTCAGGCTGTTTGCCTGAAGGCTGCAGGAACACAGACGCACACGAGCGGAAGACGAGTTTGACAAAAACAAGCAATGTCAAGTCCTGCAGTGTAAGTTGATCAGCTGTTTATAACTGCCAATTGTCTTTTTGATGTAAAGCTAAGCTCGTTATCCTGAAAACAAAAGCCCACTGTTACTCTGGAGCTGGAGTTCAGTGACTCCCTGCCAGACTGGCAGGCTGATTTCTTATGACTTCATTCAGCAATAATTTTAGCCCGAATAAACGTGAAACTGACGAACAAAAACAAATGTTCCACAACAGAAAGGAAATTTCAAAGGAGAATATACTGGCTGTAGCGCTGTTGTCAGAGAGGCCAATATTTCAACTTAGCATGTTTCCTTTATCTGTGATGACGTATCATGGTCATTTTATGATTTAGTGCAGTAAATATGTTGCATATTTCTCCTTTAATGGAATGTTTTGTATTGAAGATGTTTTGATTTGAGGATGTAGATGTGATGTGAACTCCATGTGATGCAGATGAGAATGTTGACTTGCTCTAATAAACTTGAAAAATTGTTGTTTCACATATTTTCAAAGGTGGTATTTGTGTTGCTTCACTGAATCACAGTGTGGATTTTTATTAAGGAAGACTGAGCTCTAATGAGATATATATTTCTGAAAAATCTCAACATGAGAGATGGTTTTCTTCAGATATTTTATAAGCTCTACACTATATTAAAAAAACAACAACTTGTAATATATATATATATATATATATATATATATATATATATATATATATATATATATATATATATTGTAATATAAAAGATTGAACTTTATATAGTACCTTTCACGCAGCTTAATGTGCTTTGCATTTCAGCAGCAGAACACCAACACAAGTTTTAAACCACACATGCACAAGGAGGGAGAGAGAAAATGAGTATTACTATTAATAGAATTAACGGTTTCTTTAGAAAAATAAAAACAAGCGGCTGGTAGTTAAACACAGATTATTAATATAAGTATAATAAAAAAATGGTTTGAGGTGAAATATCAGGGGCTTGGGCCTCCCACATGCAAACTGCTTAATAAAATGAGAGATTTTTATCTTTGAGAAGATGAAATCTAGGATGAAATTTCTTTTCAAATGAGGTCTGTGCGCGTGATAAACGAGCTGCATCACACAAGAGGCCATGATTTCCCCCTACCATCTGTTGTGAGTGAGCCACACCAAACCAAAACGTGTGCAGTATGTGTATTTATTTACTCAGATACTTCTTTCCTGAGGAGTGTCAGAGTAGTTTTTTTTTTTTTTTATAAGTCAAAATCAGAGCCCCCATTAAAAACAAGCGGTCTTTGTGGCCCTGTCTTTGTCACGGATCGATTTGTTCTAGTGTTTATCCCAGAGGCAAACTCCACTGTCACAACAGTAACAAGCCTGACAAAAAATAACAAAATACGACAGAGAAAGCTGTTAAAATTGATTACCAATTGATCCTGTTTCCAAGCAGACTGCACCTGAAGGCATATATTGATAAGTGGTGTACATTATGAGTATGAAAAAAAAAATCTAATCTAAATTGATTACCCTGATTTTTCCCAGACCTGATAGAGATGATAGCAAAAGGAATCAATCATGTAGCCATAAACAAATCAACGTTTCTCTCAAGTCTGCTGCTGAGAACAGTTCACGAGATACAGTGCCTTATTGACGTCTGCAGAGTGTCTCAGCTGTCACATGGTGGCAGCAAACAGTCAGCCTTTTCTCACACACAACACAACATGGAAGCCGAGACAAGAAGTGACAGATGCCAAGCCATAATGACGTTTTCTGCCTCAGAAACCATGTCAGCAGCTGATTTCTCTTGATTTCCCTCCTCTGTGCTGTGTGAGTCTGTCTTTCCAGCAGTACCCCACACTGTATTCTGCAGAGTTGTTGGTGTTGAAGCTGTGCGTCCTGCCTTGAGTTTAACAGGGCTGGTGGTGTTGGTGATGGGGTGACAGGCCTGCAAGCAATCAGACTGATTCAGTCAGCAAACATCAGAAGCCTCGTCTTCCTTTTGGCTGATATTTCATAAGCGCACCGCCCTCGCGGCAACGCAAAGTTGGTGCAAGGGCAGGCTTTGCTTCTGGCTCTTTGTCATTTATCACACATTAGCAGGTTGGGTGAATAGTGTCAGTGTGATGAAACACAGGCCAGAGAGCACAGAGCACTTCACTGAGTCAGGGATTAAATAAACACCACAATAAGTCTCCATGATTATTTTATTGTGTCCTGCCTGCCCTAAAATGCAAACCACATACTGATTCTTTGTGCACATATGTCCTAATTTAACAGATTAGACAGATATATAGGAATACATCTGTTCACTATTTTATCTACAAGCAGGATTTAAATGAAAACAAATGGCTTTACAAAATAAAAGGTGTCTCTGTGACTTGAGTTTTCTATGCCCAGCAGATGGCATGCCTCAGATATGAGCAGCATGTCAGTGTTTAAGTAGAAGTAAAGAGAGAGGGCAGTAGAGTACTGTACTACAGCCGGTGGACAATAATATGAACACACACTGCAGGGAATAGAATAGAATAAAGTGATAGAATAAGTCATCTGGACACATAAAATTATTCCCACCGTTAAACATGACCAAGGCAGCACTTCATTGTGTTAGTCTGTGCTGTTATTTCCCATGAAACTCTGCTCAGGTGCCTCTGAGAGGATGATTACTGCCTTCAGCACTTCACCTTATTTATTACTTATTTATCCCAATCATGTAAAGTGTTTTCAAAGGTATAAAATACAGAATATAATTATTATTATGCAAGTTTTTATGAAGGTCTGCAGAAAATGAAAGTGTTCCCAGTCTGGACTCTTTTGATTAGCTTGATGTCCTACAATTAAAAATTGTTTACTTTCATTGTGTTTTGTTTCTGTAGATGTTTTGCGGTTTACTACATATGATGTAAGATTTTCACCACACGATTATTCTCGTTGTATATATAGAAAGTTTGGGAAAATAATAGTAATAATGCTATCAGTCAAATTCTCAAACTTTATTTATTGTGTTTTATCTCTTTTCTGGAAAATGAATCACACTCAGTATACAAGTGTAGTGAGATGGAGAGAGAGTCTGTAACCATAAATTTAACTGATTTAAGAGCACAGAGTATGTTTCAGAGACCCTGGCTTCATTACATTATATTATATGTGAATTATTAACATGAGTAAATAATACATAAATAAATAATAACTACAATATTCAGGAACAAATATGCATAATCTTTATTATGTTTGCCATATATTTGCAAAGGTTTGAACTAGGGTACATCATCTTCAATTCATTGTGTACTTTTAGTTATTATTGACAAAATGAATTAGACTAATTCAGTTGTATCACTTTACTGTGCACTGTGGAGAGAGTGTCCTCTTGATCAAGGGGACGATCCAAAGAAAATATTGATAACAGTGGTGAGAGCCTGGCTTCGTTTAAAAAGTGAAACATAATGTTCAGCCTGTCTCCCCACCCCAGTAATTTCTGTACCGTCCCTCAGATGAACTGCACTGATGTCACTGTGTAGTCAATTATGTGATCATGCTGCTATTAGTTGTACTTGCAGAACTAGAACATACAAAGGCCATCACCGACCAAACTTTTAAACAAGAAACTTTTATATTACAATGTTCTGTGTGGTGTTCTGGTCTGATATTTATGCTCCTATAATAAACTGAACTTACAGCATTTATTGAAACATGTTCCATATCTCAAAAAAGGTGCGACACTGCACATCTTTTATAAATGTGCAACCCTCCGATGCAAGTTTGACATGTTGGCCTCACACCAAAAGGATTTTGTTTCAAAGTGCTGGATGTCCATCTACAACCATAACTCATATCTATTCTTCTGTCAACATTTCAAAAACACATAAGCCTTTTCTCAAAGATGATCACTTTATTATATTTTAAGATGATGTATGTCTTAGTTTCATGTTTTATTTTCACTGGTAAAAGTTGATGTGACAATTTTTAAAACCAGAGACTATTCTGGTTCAGTGTTTGATTTATGGAGGAATACGTTAGAAATAACACCCCCTGACTTTTTTGTCTGGAATGTGTGAGACATGTTTCTGGCACCACAACACACTAAAGGATAGTCCACTCAGACTACACTCAATCATATCTAAACACATCAAGAAACTACACTTTCAGAAATGGTCTCTTTTGTTTTTAATATATTGAAGTAAAAAGCCTATTTGTTCTTCCCCCGACACATTTAGCACCGACAGAAAACCATGACCAGTCCAAAGGTATGAGAGAGCTGCCTCGTCATGAACATGTTATGTCGTTCATTTCAAGGTTTCCATGCCAGGGCTGCCTGTGTGCTCTGCTTTACGGGCACTGATGAGTGTAAGATGTATGTGTGTGGGGATATGCAGACAGCAAAGACTTTACACATGACATGTTAATTCCTGCTCGAGTACATCGGTTTTTAGCAGGTGATTTTCTGTAGATAGTCATGACCCAAATTATACCTAATTCGTATTTCAGAGATTTGGGCTGACTTGCACCAACAAAGATTAATTTAATCTAAGATTAGTTCAATCAGAGTTCAGTCCCAGCAAAACTATGGACCCTTTTACAGTTTGTAAACAGTGAGCAAGCTGCACGCGGAGTTTGGCAAAGGAAGTATGACACCGCTGATTGCTCTGAAATGGTTGTGATCCTGTCAGAATTCTGTACAACTTAAGTCGACGTCAATTCTGACAAATTGTATATGCATCAACCAGACATTTTGGTGATTTTCGTGCTCATTAAATGTTTAATTCAACCTATGCAGCTTGATAACTTGTCTGGAAGAATCGAGGAGACCGCTACTTCTGTTGCTGAAATGTGCGTGCAGCTTTTCGATGACGTCGGCTGTAAAAGTGTCTATAAGTTTAAAATGAATAAATACAGATTTCAAACTAAGCAAAGTTCTGTTACAAAATTAATCTCAGTTTAGTAAATCCAAGTTTAGTGATTTTAAATTAAATTAAAGAGTTTAATCAATATGAAGATACTTGCTTAAGTTAACATTTGGGTGCTCTGTTTTCCTTAACAAAACTGTGCACTGTTCACTAGCTAGCTGAAAAGATAACAAAACAAAACGTTACATTATTTGCCCGCCAACTAAAAAGTAAACAGCAAACATATTATTTCCAAGCTAGCTAAAAGGTCACTTAGCCTAGTTAGCTTACTTATAATGGCTCGCCAGGGAAACTTGCTGGCCAGCTGGAGTGGCAGAGACATCACAAAACTTCATTGGTTTGAAGAACTTGACTATTTTTCTCAGTCCATCTCAAAAAGGTGGCACTTTTAAAAGTTAACCCTCCTCATGTGTAAGTTTAAAGTTGATACTGAATCACATAAGCTAGTTTTAAAGTTCGGTGCAACATAATGTAAAGTTCAACCATGATTTAATCAGGTTTCAGGTTTTAATTGTTGCTGCTTCATTGTTTCAAAGGTGTTTCTGTTGACTAAAGAGCTACGCTGTGTATCAGAGCTACTGTTTATATCACCAATATTATCATTTCATCTCCTCAGCTGATCTTGATTTATTTGTTTCAGGAATATGAAATAACAATTGCAACACATGTTGCAGTGAAATAGTTCCCTTCTTCCCTAATAAAGACTTGAGATCACAAATTCACTGCTAACTCTGCAAATTTAAGACAGATTTATTTTGAGCAGTTTTACAAATATGGTTGTCACCAAGTGCTTTACAGACACAAACACAGATATAAACAAGGATAAACAAAACAATGTGCTTTCAATTATGTACTTGCTGGCTGTCACAATAAAAAGAGAGAGTACAAATGTGGGAACTCCTGAGACCAGTGCAATTTCTTTTTGAGGCGCGTCCTGGAATTATATGTACAGTATTTCCAGAGTCCAATGTGTTGTCAGGTATTGCACAACTCTTCACTTCAAGTCTAAGCAAGTGAACTATGCTACACGGTGACCTCAAAACAGTTAAAGGAAGTTAAATTTAACTATTCGCCCTATCTGATTTCCTCAAATGAGGTCAGACCGGTGCTGAACAAGTTTCTGTCCTGGATTCTGTTGCCAGAGTTTGAGCAACTTTATACATGGAGTTTTTTGAGTTCATTCACATTCATCACATATGAAAAAAACACCTGAGCAGACAGAACTTTTTGTTGATTTTGTTAGATTCTCAGTGACAATAGTGAATAGTGGAAAGATACATACCATACACAAATCAATTAAAAAACAAACAAGCTAATACTAATCAATATTGACTGAAAATATGGTCTTTCCACAAATGATGTACCATATATCATTAAAGGCACACTATGCAGGATTTTATAAAATTTAATTGCAGAGATCATAGACAGCAGAATAAGCTGATGGAGTGTCCCGGTCTGAAAAGTCATTGTGGAAGTGCCTTAAATTTGCATTTTTTTTCTAATGGCCAGCAGGGGGTGACTCCATTGGCTGCAAAAACAATTTCAATTGTATGGAGTCTTATGAGAAAATGACCCCTATTCTCACTTGATTTATGACCTCAGTAAACAGTTTCCTAATGAGTTTATGGTCTCAATTACTAGTTTCAAGTCTTTTTTCTAAACATGCTCATTTTGTAAATTATGGTCCCATTTAGCGTAGATGAAGCAGGGTAATGCTTTAGGGCGGGGCTACCGTGTGATTGACGGGTCATTCTCAGTTAGTTCATCCAGTGCAACATGCAGGGCTCATGAAACTCAGATCAAACTGTCAATCTATTGATCAAATATGGATCAAATATATATGGATCATTAACTTTCGGCTGCCCTGTATTCCTTAAAAAATGTTGCATTGTTTGCTAGCTGGCTAAAAAGCTGATAAAACATTACATTGACAGCATTGATCAAATATGGATCAAGACTCTGTTACTACGTTTCTTATTTCTCACTTAAAATGTTTTCAGAACCATAATTTAGTGTACTGTCTAGTCGTAAAATGAGAAAGATCGTGACCAGGCAGCCATTTTAGAATAGAACAGAAAAATACTTTATTGTCTACTACTGTACTTGTCTGCAAATGGCAGAAATGTGTCTTTGCTTACAAGTGCAGAAAAAGCTGAATGAATGAGCCAAAACCAAGTAATGCCCAAGGCACCGCAGGTCACCAATCAGCTACATGCTCTTGTCGGTACTGCACATGATATTTGCAAAAAA
>JAJHUR010084692.1:0-14647 GCA_027495735.1 Lutjanus campechanus
CATTTTGATGCAGATCAACTTTCAGGTGCACATTAAAATTTATGTACATTTATAATCACAGTTACATTAATTATAGGGGTTTTTGTGGCACAGCACTGTCAGAATGATTTATATTGGCCTATTCATGAGTTATTGTTGCTTGTTCTCTGTCTTTTCTTTGTTCGGTGATCATTTTATTGAAGGTTTTATGCGTAACTTCCAACAGTTTCACACCACAAAATAGTCTATGACAGATGATATATCCCCTGAATCTTCCCAAAATCCCTCAGATCTGCCAGGAGACACGCTTCGCTTTAACGCACCCACGGAGGAATCACAGCAGAAACATCTGTAAAACTCAAACACTGGTGGGATTTGGGTTAGTTTGGTGTTGTACCTGTCCATAATCACGCCATGAGGAATGATGACACAGTCTAAATCTCCGGAGTAGTGAGCTGGGTAACTGAAGAGGTCTAAACTGTAGCCTGGCCAGTCATCGGTGATCTGAGAGGAGAAATATAAACATGATGTTGCAGTTACAAAAAGTACACCCTCAAACACGAGCTTCATCACTAAGTTGCGGGCTACTAAATCATCCTGAGAGACACGTGTGGCCCCGGAGGAAGTACAACTACAAGGTGCGTAAAGTTGTGTGAATGCGCAGCAGCAGCCGAGCCCGCTGTGCATCCACGAATAAGTCAACTTTCTCCTCAACGCCATGCAGCACTTGTCGTGTTTTCTCATTTTGTTTACCACAATCCCGCCGTTTCTTCCGTCGGTGCAGTCTGCCATGTTGTTTTCCGCCGACACAGAAAAGCCTCTTGTCGTAAGGAAAGTGGTGGTGCAGCTTTCAGAAGAGCTTGGCACGGTGGGGAGAGAGGAGGAGCATCAGAGGGGAAAAAATGTTCCCTGTTACCATTAAACAGTTTGACCCCCTCTGAGCTGTGTCATTCTGCTCTGCGGCCACCAGGGGCGACATGACACTGACATGTTAGTGTGCTCAGAGATCCTGGATGGTTTGCAGTAACAGGCAGGGGGAGAAAGGCCAGGACTCCGGTTTAAACACATGCCAGTGGTGGTGGAAGAAGTCCTTAGACCTTTAACTTTGCGAATTCTTAAAAAAAAAAATTAAATTAAATTAAATAAACAACAACAACAAACACAGTACAGCTCTTTCATTTAAATAACGCATCGGGCAGATTTGTATTATATTTTTCCAGATTTTATGAGGGCTATCCCTTTCCTTACCACAAAACACGTAACACTGTTAAAACTGCAGTAATGTTCCTGTCTCTTTTCAGCTGTCACCGTCCAATAAAGGCGAAAATCTGAAAATACTAATTTTAAAACAATCATGGATAACTGTGCATAATAAAGAGTTTATTAACCTTATAAGCATTGTTCATACTTTAGATCCAGTACCCCAATAATGCAGAATTAACTGCTAATAAGTGCATATAAATTCATAATTAAGTATGTAGAAATCTTAATAAAGAAACTTAGTAAAGGTTCAATGTTGACATAATAGTTAGTTAAACTCAGTAGATGTGTTTGTAAGCCCATTATAAACAATAATAAGAAACTGATAAGGGTTTTATTGGCATTTTTAAGAAGCCTTTAAACTGTTTACATGTCTTAAGAGCTTATAAATGTTATTTGTTTATTATGCTATTACTAACACTTATATAATCTTATTAACATATATTAACTTAATAAGCATCTTATAAGGGCCTTATTACCTATTCACCAACACTTATTTCAGGTACCTTAATATAAGTATTACCTTTCCACTACTTCAAAGGTGGAGAAGATTGGCCGAGTTGATTGTTGAGTTTCATTCCCAGGTCGTCAAATACTGATGGTTTGGCTTGGTGGTTCAGACCGACCTGGGAATGAGATTCAGTAATCAAATATCTTACTTCAGAATCACTTACTTGACCTTTAAATCCATATGCAGTGTTGTAGTTGTAAAATCTACAGCTGCTGTGAGATAAATGTTGGTGAATAAAAAGTTCAATTTCCCTCTGAAATGTAGTGGAAACAACAAAATATGACAAACGCACACACACACACAGAGGAAGAGAAAAAGAGAGAGATCAGCAGGAAAAGTCAGAAAAGACATCACCCAGGGGAAATATTAAATATCTGTTAAGTTAAGCAAGTGGAAAAACAAAACAAGTGGAAAGCAAAATAGTTCCAATGCAGTGCAAATAAAACTAATCACAAAGTAGGTAGTATTTAAACTTAGATCTCCCCCCTTAATGTCTTTATCATGTGGTCGAAATCCTTTAAACAAATGGGTTAACATCGCCATCTTGTGGTGAGGCACAGACACTTCTGGCACTTTTTCTCCAGTGTTTTTGTTGCGATCAAATCATTTTGTTTGTGATCTGATGTAATGTTCCCATATTTTAGATTCACACACCCTCTCAATTGTTGTCACGTCTTACACAAGAAAAAAGAAAGACCGCAATTTAAGACATCCGGATGCCGCACCCAGCCTCCTATGCACAATATAAAGTGTGTGTCTCTGTGTCTGTGTGACAGTGTGTAGATGAGTGAATTTGGATGAAGCACCCATGTGGTCACTTCATCCAGCAGCAGCAGCAGCAGCAGGATCTGGACTGGTTGTGTCACTGCACATTAGAGTCGTGTGCTGGGTTCTGTTGAGAGGGGGAGACAAGGTGTCTGGGCCACCCACCCATTCTCTTCCTCAGCAGCTGTAATTATAAACAGTGGTGCAATGACAGCTGGGGAGGCAGATGTCAACAGCAACATTAGATTTCAATCAGCCTGCACAGTGTCAACACTCCTGAGGAATGAGGAGGTGTAAAAACTACACCGCATGACAAAATGCCTCAAAAATGTCAGAAAACGGTTATTATTCTCTGCACAACTTATTTCTCAAGATGTTTGTGTTTCAGGGCGGCCTCAGATGTTGCGATAATCATGAGTGTCCGGCGCTGCACCAGAAGCCAGGAGATGTTTTTGGATGAAGTCTTGTCAGATTGTTTTTGACGCCCTCTCTGTTGGTGAGAGCAGGCCGGCTCCTTCGCTGCCCTCCAGGCGCAGGGGAGCAGTCTGGCTTTGGCATTTCACACTCGCTCAGCAGTCAAGGCCTGTGACCATCCGCAGACTCCACAGCCAACTGCTCCCTTATACCCTCGCCCCTGTTGTTTGGCCAATTATGAATATTCAGCTGCTCTGAAAGTAATTCTGTCAGACATGCAACTGTCCAGCCAGATAGTGTCAGCCGTGCTGTTTGTAGTGTTTGAAGGGAGAATTTCACAAGGACACGACCATTCATCTCCTTTACTATCAGATTTTTATATATATACGGTGACAAAAACTGACTGTAAGATGACCTAAATACAACACAATGGATGTCTCTTTTTCTTTCTTTCTTTCTTTCTTTCTTTTTCTTTTTGTCTGACCAAAATTATTAGTCCTGAAATTGACCTCCATCGCTGTCAAACAACTACCAAATGATCATGAACATGGGCTCTGTAATGTATTTTAAATCAATCCCACATGACTGATTATATCTTGTTTGAAGTATTGAGTATTTGATGTGTACAAATCGTTTTTGTATCAAAAATGTTTGGTTAGGAGCAGCTGTTCCAGCTGTTTCAGTTTCTCTTTGGATATGGATACAAGTGTACTCATAAATCACAAAAAAAAAAAAAAATCCAAGGCACCCTCACCATGATAAAGACTATGATGTGAAAATGCACAGCATCGTCATATTGAACTTTGCATAACTTTCTAAAGTACAACATGACAATAAAAACTTTAATTGTTTTAAGACAGAGCTTTGGATTTTGTGTGTGTGATTTTTGAGCATTAGTATTGTTATCACTGTCATCAATTTTAATTTAGATTTTTTTCTGTTTTTGTATTGGCAGGGTTGGGTAGGAGGGGAAAATATTATTTGGAGGGAAATTTCTTCCCATTTACATTGTATTTGTTTATTTTTGTGCACCAACAAATACAATATGTTGGCGTATTTGAGTGAAATTTGCTGAAAACTACACTGACCAGCTGTTTTAGAAAATTGTAAAGTTTTTGTTTTAAATGCAACTATATATTTGTGACAAGTTTTTATAAATGTACATCTTCTGGAAACCTTGTGCTTGGCCATACTCATCCATACCAGACTTTGGCTTCAGTATCTTCACCGTGTATCTGACAAACACTGTCTTAAAGTGACTTTCTTTTCCTCTTTCTGTCAGATACACTGTCATATAAACTTGATTTTGATTTACTATGTGTGCTTCTTTCTGTTTGTATTAGTGCATGTACACTAATATGTTGGATAGGAGCCATAATGGACGGCAGGGACACACAGAGCCATAAATGGGTTGATGTCTACTGGCAGTCACTGACCTTGGTTGACTTTCAGTTCTCACAACAGTGACTGCGACCACCACCATCGACTATCCACTGATGCCAAGCAAAGCAAAGAGTCTTTGCTCTCTCGTAAACTCCACAATAAAAGATGCTGATGTATGATCTTGGCTGTATTACATATCATTTTTTAATGTGTTGAAAACCCTTTCCAACAAAGCAAGTCAAGCACAATGGTGCACATAAACACATGTTGAAAGTTCATGAGCTAATTCACGAGAGTAGGAAAGCCCAAAAAAAAAGTAATTGCCTACATTAAGCATACCATAAAAAAATAACAAAATACAAAAAAAACAAATAGGCCACACAACATAAAAAGTGTCTATAAACAAGGTTAGACTGCTCAGAAAACAACACATTATTTGACAGAATGACTTGTCCCTTCTTTAGTGCTTAATGGGTAACATTTACAATGCTCATAAATGTTTGATACTGAAAAGAAATCAGTTTGATAGCATGAATTCAAATGTCTACACTTGTTTTGGTGTCAATTCTAGGGTTACTAAAGCAGTACCATCAGAATAATATATTGACTTCAATGATTTATATGTAAATAAACGCCCAGACGAGGACACAATTCATCAAAAATGAGGAACGCAACATTATCTTTACATCAAAGTGCCCTCGTTTGGAGCTGAGCGGCAGTTCAGGTCCATCCAGATGCTTCTTTCATGGCGATCGATGATCAGCGGCTCCATACTGAAGCATCTCAGGACCTGTGCTGGAGATTCAGGAGCAAGGATCCACTGTGTAAGCATGTAAAACTCTATTAACATAATGACTTCCCTGTTTAAGTGGATTGTGGTTCATGTATTGAAAAACAAACTCAGTTACAGACGTTCTTGACAAACTTTCTTTTCTGTAGAAAGCGATATTTCTTCTTGTATTTCTCTCAACAGGACAGCATTGTTCACTCGATTGTAGCACCACATGGAGGATGATGAGTGAAAGGAAATAGTAATAAAGCATTTCATGAATTAATAATTAATTGTACAATTAAAATAGGCATTATTAAAATTGTTTATCAATTAATTTATTAATCTATAAATAAATAAACTAAATGACCAAATAATTAATTATTTGGTATTTCAATAGCAATAAAAAGAGGAATTATAAAAAATCATTGATAGATGAAATATTTCTTCATCAACAAACAGTTCAAATTAGAAAGGCCCACTTAATGACATTTCAGGTTTTGCACTCTTAAAACGAGGTAAAACAATGCAAATTAGCCATAGGACATAACAAGGTCTCTGATTGGTTAGAGAGACAGCCAAAGTGTCACAGAAAGGCCAAATGGAGAAGCTACAAGGCGAAGCTGAAGGCCCAAGCCAGGCACTGTGGAGCGCTGGGAGGAAGCACAGTCTAGCATCACACTGTTGTTTTTTAATTATCTGTTTGTATCTATCTGTTTGACCTTTTTTCACTGGAGCACCAACTGCAAGATGCATGTTCTCATATGGCCCTTTCCAACATACGTGCTGGTGTGGTTTGACTTAGCGCGTCAGCCTAGCACCATGGGGATTCGCATCTGGGCTACTTGCTTGAAGGTATGTCTTGATATGCGCCTGTCTTGCGTCAAGAGGCTATAAAACACTGGTTAATCACATTTAATTTCCCCCCAGTATTTTGTTATCTAAAAGCTTTTATTATGAAAGACCAAAATCATGAAATGTTGGGTTTTCATCAGCAGCGACTTCTATCCAGTTGAAAGTGAAGATTAAACAGTAAAATAAAGCAGAAATCTGAAAGTACAAACAGCAACGCAGGAGACAAAGTAAACTTTAAACCACAAGGATTCAGTGATTCACCTTCCTGAAATGTCAGATTTTCTGCTAGAAGCGCTCGGAGCGGCTGCACAAAAAAGGGGAAAAGGACACTGGGCACAGCAGCTTCTCTCTAAGCTCCATGAAAAAAATGGCTGGCACTCAGAAAAAAAAAGCTCTATGGACACAGACCCTAAGTGCATCAAATAGTTAATAGAAAAAGGAAGAGCAGCGGGGAAATTGAAATACTAACGGTAAAGGAAATTGGCCTTTTAAATGCTTGATTAAAATCTATATTTTTGAAACAATTTGTGAATCCAGTTATTTATTTCTCTTTTTAAACTGTATTTCCATACAGATCAATTTCTATTATTTATGTATATATTCATTAATGCACAATATATTGTTTTATGTGTTTTATATATATTTTTTGTTTGAATTATTCATTGATTAAATATAATTTGTAAATTCTTTTTATGATTCCTCTTTTTTACCCATTAAAATATAAAATTATGGATTACTGTGTAATTTGCTTTATTCATTTATAGATTGATAAATTAATTTGTATATTTTTTATTAATGCCTGTTTTTTATGGTACAGTTAGCTATTCATTAATTAAATACTATTACTATTAATATTACTATTTCCGTAACACTTGTGTTCCTCCATAGAACCAGAGCTAAAAGACAGAAGATGTTGACTTATGAGTAGAAAAAGACATGATGCCGTATATTTCTGATGAAAGAATATATTATAACTGACTTCATGATGGCACAGTTTTGTTTTGGTTACATCAGCATTTTGGCATCGTCAAAAACTTTTCATCTGCGGTGGAAAACAATACAGTATCATAAAAGATTCAAATAAATTCAAATAAAATATTCTCCTTGTCCAGCATAAATCAACAGAAAATGTCAGAATTCCTGTTTTTCTCATTGTGACTGTCACTGTACCAATATGCTGCAGAACCAAAACCAACAGAGTGAAAAATAATTCGTTTTTAAGCTGATATACTGTATAACCTCCATCTTAATGAATGATGTCAAGCTTGTCCGATTTGATGACAAGTATTTATTTATTGTTTTACAGATAACATACTTCACAGGGTTACCTTAGAGGTAAAATCTCCTGACAGAACTCTGTTTTGACTTGTCGGAGACAGAGGGGGAAGATGAACATACTTTTATCAAGCACACATTGTAAACAACTGAGCAATATTTAAGTCTAAATGGCGTACCATAGAATAGGTGAGAGACAACAAAATGTAAGTAAGAAGATGTGCCTCTTGCTTGCAAAGACAAAAGTTTCATTTTTACAAAACAAATAATGGTCACTGACATATTTTTTCTACTTTTTTTAGTGGCTGAGAGGTAGAATGAAGTATTTTCAGTTAAAACCAATGATTTGATTTATTTACTTTATCATATCATTTCATCATTATGAGTGAAAACATTATGAGTGAATAAGTAACCCCAGCCCTCTGAATATAATGTGAAATCTGTACAAACGTCTCCATTGACTTGTTTGGATTTTTATTGTGAAACTTTTTGTTTGTATCCCAAATGTCCAACGTTATACGTAGAGGAAATATCATTTCTCTTTTTTTCTGGTTAGGATTTCACAGTACCTCTCCAAACTGTGGGACAGAGAATTCCTTTGTTTAATACTGTGAATAGCAAGGTCAGTCCATGTGTTTTTTTGTAGATGAGGCGTAGAGATGGATATATTCAGTTGGAAGTATCCGAATGAACGCTCCCGGGTCCTTCTGTGGGCGATGTCACTGACGAAGGAGTCGGAGCATCTTGCCAGCCACCGTTTGTCTGTGTAGACAAGACAGGAAGTAGTTTAGCTTCATAGTAACACGTTATACTGTAGACCTTACATTGAGGGTAAAATTGGCACAGTTCTATATTTTTCTTACTGGTAGAAAATCACATGATAAGACAAAAACTAAAGGGTCATCCACACCAAGAATGATAACTATAACAGTAACTATAACGATGTGAGTGTCCACAATAATGAACAAAAACGTTTTGTTAACACTGGCGCTGCACACGGCAGCTTAGGAATATTAATGTTGATGACCTGTTACTGCTGAATGTTGCGCAGAGAAACAAAAAGAAAAGCAGAAGGAGAGGGGTTCACAAAATTCTCCAAAGATGTGAGAAGTTAGGATCCAACACTGTGATAAGACGGTTGTCATCAAAGACAAATTTTAGTCACGAGTCAGCAACAATTTGATGGAATCCTGATGATTGTCAAAGGGGACGTTTGTACGGACAAAAACAAACTTCAGAGATTGTACCAGTGCCCAAGACTGTAAGGCAGTATGCCTCAGGTAAAATGTAGAGATGTTCCAATACAATTTTTTCATTCCCAATAAAAGAGTCCTGGACTTTGAATATGAGCCAATACCAGGTACCAATCCAAGACCATTGCTGGGAAGTAGCAGGGTCTTGTTTCTGGGTTAATAAATAACCTGGTATCGGATCGGTGCAGACTTAAGAACCCAACGATTCTGATACCAGTATTATAGACATGACCGAGACTGCTATTGGTATCAGGACAACCCTAGTAAAATGTTTTTCTTTAAAATATGTAATTTGTAGCATGTAATATCATGTTATATAAGCATTTAATGAATAAGTTGTATACCACAATGTTTTATGGCTGTCAGTGTTTCTATCATTCATCAAATCGCTCTGAAAGTCATCACAACGAGATCATTCACCACTGTCGTTATAACTGTGGCGTGGACTCAATCCATTTGAATTAGAACAATTTTTAAAGCAATATATAGATAGTTATAGTTAAAGTTATCATTCTTGGTGTAAAACACATCAGCTACACTTTTGGGACTGGGTAACACGTCTCTTCATTAAAATCAACATGAGCACATACATACACTGAACTGCTGCTGTACTCACAAGAGCATCAAATCTGTATGAATCCACTGGTGAAAATAGCCCCCAACAAATTTATTTACTATTTAGTCCTGTCTGAGTATTTTTTTGCTATAAACTATAGCCCAGCTGAACTACAGTATATATTTATTTACATCCTCAGAAGGAGCAATTGGGCTTGGGGATGAGTGCCGCAGACACATTATTTGTTGACAATAAAACGAATATCAATATCACCGGCTTTATCTTTTCAATTAGACTGAATGAAACAGGATACATTGCATCATTCTGGTTATGTTGCATGTATTGCTTTTTAAAAAATATTCAAAAAGTAGAATGCACCTTCAGTTTCAGACAGGTAGTTATTTGGTTTTCAAGTAAATAAAATCTACATAAATCCATAACTCAAATGCAAATATAAAATCCACCAAGCTTCTTCAACAGCGAGTGAAGTCTGTCCAACTGCTACTTAACATTCGAAAAAAAAACTGACAAACACCGTTTCTAAGAGACTCTTCATTAAAAATATTATTGCGCCACTTCCCTCATTTTTCCCTCCGAGCAGCTGACATAATGTGAGATAAACAGAGGAGATGAAACACAGAATACGCAGACCTTTCATATATCTCAGAATATACCCCTGAGATGGTTGATAAAAGAATAAATTATCACAATAAAAAAATAGCTCTTTAAAGCAGAGGCCCTCTCAAATCATGATAAAAGGTTGACTAAAGACCATTAAGGACATTAATTGCAATTTCCACGCTATTAGTGAGAGCTGGGAACGTGCTTTGGCAGCCTCTTATTTCCAAACCCTGTTATTTCGCGTAAGGACTGTCTGTCATCTTATTCAGAGGCAGGAAAAAAGGAAGAAAAAAAAAAACATTTCCAGCCTCTGAGAGAGGCAACACCCACCAGCAATTTGAGGGGTGTAATTGCTGTTCAAGGATAAAGAAGGAGAGGTGAACCACGAGAGATCAGTCAGTAGATCTTAGAAAAAAAGATTTTTTTTTATCTGAGCTAAATAAATACAAGCAGCAACACTTCATTCACAGGTTCTACTGAAACACTGAAATTTATTGTTTAAAGTGTATTTAATATAAAAGAACTAGAAGAGAACCTTCATCATCACTAAATGCACTAAAATCAAATTTTCCAAACTGTATTTCTACTAGTGTTGGGTGGTGTAGCCTAAAATCTATTTCACAATAAACTGTCACATTTAGTTTCATACAGGCCTGTCGTGATAATGACTTTTTGTTGGATGATATATTGACCCAGAAATAACTGCAATAAACAATATTAATATTATAAAATTTTATAATGGTATAATAACAATATAATAGCATAATAATGCAAGTATAACTTTTCAAAAAGCAATTAACTTTAAATGCTTATGAATATTCAGACATTAGACTGAGAAAAATATTAAAATGTGCCTCTCCTCTCTCATTTGGTTTTAAACCAAAACTTTCCCACACGGGGAACACGCTAATTTTAGCTGACCTTGATCAAGTCGATAACTTAATTATTGTGACAACATTGTGTAGCTGACCTCATTTTAATTATATAAATTCACACATTATTATTAAAAATAAATAAATTAAAAATGTACTTTGTAAAATTATCCCTGTTAGTTTTATACTATTATATTTGATGTTTTTGGATGAATATTACTGATGCATTAATGTGTATGTTGCATTTTATTACTCTAGATGTGTCAGGTTGAGGTAATTTAAACTGCTTTATATTCTGTTGGGTGGTTTAAGTTGTTTAACTTACATAAAGCGGAAAAAACTAGGGTAAAGTACAGGTACCTCGAATTTCTAAATATAATATGGTACTTGAGCAAATGTAATTAGTTACATTCCACCTCTGGAAATGACATAGAACTGATAATAAACTTTTAATTTTGGTTCACATTACACAAATTGAGCAAGAAGATATGTGATTTGTGGGTGCCATCATGGTTCAACAGCCTCCCTGCTTTTAAACAACAATTGGGAATTTTATTTTTTGGAAAACCAGATACTTAGCTCTGTGACTCCAGTGTAAGGATGATATGTGACAGGCACAAATAGGCATCAGACTATAAATATATTTTCATCTGTATTGAACACTTATGTCCAATTGAGCCTGTTGTATGTTGTATGTTCTAACTGGCTTCATGCATCCATGTTCTTATTTTAGCACAAGGGGTGTTGCAGGCTTGGCTGTCAGTGCCGCTGTTCCTGTGGATGAATGATCTGACCAATGTGCTTGGACTGTTAGCCCAGAGCCCCGCTCTTTCTGTCCCTGTGACTGTCGTATTGATTCTGTTCAGCCCCGCGCGGCCTGTCGCTATGGATCTACATGCTAACACGCTGCCTCCAGTGTTGGCTGTCCCGCCCTGCCCAGTCCAACCCAGCAAGGAGACCTGGAAAACTGGCCCAGCCTCTGACAGGCTAGTTAAAGAGTTATTTTAAGAATTAGCAACTGGGAACTTTTTTTCCAGTCTTGGAAGGAGTATGACTTGTCCTATGGTGCCAATGTGAGAGCAGCACTGGGAGGGAGGATGACACCTGTGTCCTTGTTCCTGTCGTCTGCAGGTGTCTCACTAACGCTAATATCCTCCGACAGACTAGGAGCGTGTCCAGCTCCTCAGCCTGGTAGCTGCCTCATTGCCTGCCACCTAGGGCACGACTGGAGCAGGGGGGGCAACTGGCTGGACAACAGCCCAAACCCGGCAAACGCTGCTAAGTGGCATCCCAGCATGCACACAGAAGAATTACACAGTATTATACACATCCTGCAACTGGGGAATCATTGCACAGTAAGACAGCGAAGAAAACGTCGAGAAGGACAGAAGGAAATTGTTTACAGGTCTTACGTTGATGCCCTGTGGACTGTACATCTGGCTGGCTGCGAGGCTGTCACTGTATCCTCCGGTCTGGCTGATAACATGGCGAAGGGTATCCACCTGGAACAGCAGGGACACACAGACAAAAGGCCTGGTCAGACAAAAGCTCAGGATAACAAAGACAGCCATGCACAAGGAAAGGTCAGTCTGATAGTAAAAGGGTACCATAAACACGAAAAGGTTACAAACAGCGAATCACAATGATTTGGCCACTATTACAAGCTTGATAACAGACATCACGAAAGGACGAAAATACAAGAAAAACATCAACAAGTAACTAATTATGCATATATTTGTAGTTGTGGTTGAATAATACATCAAAATCAGATATTAAAAGACCTAAAACGACCAAATACAACCACTATAAAAGTGGAGTCGGAAAAAGAATTAGGTACTCAGACACAAAGTGACAAATGACATGAGAGTCTAGGTGATATTACCACGTTTCATAAATGTACATCACTGTTTAATACGTATACATAATCATATTTAAGACATTTTAAGATAAGACAGATTAAAATTCAGATTATTTAAGACTTTTTACAGACCTGCAGAAACCCTGCAAAATACACGGTTATAGGATTGATATATTCTCTTTTTTTGTCAAAGATACGTAATGTTCAGATCAACCCAGATCCAATCTTTATAACTGTGGGGATATCATTAAAGACAAGTTAAAATATTTTGGGAAGATATGTCAACCTTTAGACTAGGTTGCGCTGACAAAGATGAATTTAATCTAAGATTAGTTGTAATCAGAGTTGGGTTTGAAATGAGTAAATCGTATAATTAAAAACTAGTCTCAGTTTCGTAAGTCTGAGTTTTGTGAAATTAAATTGGGTTTAATCAATATGAAGATACTTGCAAATAAAAATAACTAAATAAATGAACAAAGGGACCTTCTAAATATAATAGATGGGAGAAAACCATTAATTGTTCTGTATTCCTTAACCTTGCATTGTTACATTACATTGTTTGCTAGTTAGGATAAAAGTTTACAAAATGTAACAATGTTTGCCAGTTGGCTATAAAGTTAGTTAGCCTAGTTAGCCCGGATCTTCGAATCTGCTCATTCTACTGAGTTTTGGAAATGGAGTGTAACAAGTTCACAATTCAGTCTAATATCAAACTACCTAGTTAGCCTACTTATGATGGCTCAGCAGAGAAGCTCTAATTTCCCATTTGAGAAATAGACTTTTTGGCTAAAGGCAGCTATTTTGAAAGTTAAACCTCCTCAAGCATTGGTTTATTAATTCTGGATCACAGTTTAAAGTTTTAGTTCAAAAATCAGTCATTGTTAGTGCAACCCAGCTGAGTCTCTCATCCTACAGATTGAACCGAATCTTATCTGCAATCCGTCGGCGAGGGGGATGGGGTAGATAAAGGAAGAGCAGTTGGTTAGGGGTTAGAGGTCTTATGTTTTTCCTTTTATGCATTTACTTATTTTCGATATGAGGAAAGTATGTTTTTACAATGTTTTTTTGACACTGTGTTTATGAGGAAATGAAGCATGGCAATACCAAGTTTTGTTATCTTTGAAAATTTTGCTTCACAATGTGAAGCAAAGCATTAAAAAGAAGACTTTGCAGCTCATTCTTGTAAATGACACTGACATGACACCAAAGCAAATGCTCTGACGAATCTTCACATTGAAACATGTTCACCCATTGTGGCTGCCAGTGAAAACATGGTGTAACCGAGGTCACATCTTGCATTATTTTGTTTTAAAGTTTCATTGGAATGTGGCCACAGATTCACTGGAAGCTTTTTTGTAGCTTTTGGCAGAGCAGTTTTCCAGGTTATGCATGAAAACACACCTGCCATATGGATTTCACAACAAATAAGGCCAATCTGCTCAGGAGGCCAATTTAGTCAAAGTGTTACTTTCTCTTTTCTCTTTCACTTTGTTTTAATTGTACGGCCCTGACAGCGAGGCCGTTCTGACAGAAAAAAACAGAACGCCTTTAAAGGAACATGAGTTTCACTAATTAACGGCCGACCCTGAAGACCTCTTTACCTCCTATAAGGCTCGTCCCTTCTGCATATTCATGAACGACCTAAAGCGTTCGGAGAGCTGATCTGAATAGAAAAGGGGGCAGCGGAGGAAGAGAGAAATGATGCCAAAAGCACTGAAACCAAATGAGATTATATCACCTCGGGTGGTGATTCCTTAATCTATGGTGAGAGTTGTAACACTCAGAAACACGGCGCTGGTCATCACTGTCCACTGGGGCAAGGTCAGGGAGCTACAGTGCACCAGTGGCTATGTGAACTCTTGTCAGGAGTGCTGATGAGTGTTGCACCGTTTCCAAAACTGTCTGCAGTCGTCTACTCAACTGTGGGTTGACAATGGCTTCTACATTAATATAACGCTTCAGGCTAAATCTAACCTCCGTTATACTGTGGAGGTCAAGTTGTTGTCGGCCTCTGCACTCGTAGGCTGGACAGCAGGAATGGGTATTGAGAACCGGTAGTAATCTGGTACCAGTTCTTTCCTTGTCAGTATCAAAATATCAATAAGCTCCTGGGAAAACATTACTGCTACTGACAAGGGTTAAAGTAACAAATTACAACTTACAAATGCTCAACTACTGTAATAAAGTGATTTTTTTTTTGGGCGTACAAATCTGTGATTTTACTCATACTTAAAGGTATACTTCAGATTATTTCAAGTGCGGTTGTTTGAGGCACT
>JAJHUR010084693.1:0-33331 GCA_027495735.1 Lutjanus campechanus
TATATACCGGTCTACACTGTTGAATATATTGTTTTATTTCTTATTTTTCTCTATATGTTGTCGTATGTTGAAATTTAATGCACATATTTTTGTATATGCTTCTTATTTCTATTTGCAATTTTCTTATAATGTCTCTATACTTAACTAACTGTAACATAACCCAGTTTCCCCCTCAGGGATAAATAAAGTATTTCTGATTCTGATTCTGTATTAGCACTGTGTGGCAAGAAGTATGTGGACAGGGGTATACTTTAATGCTGGGGCTGTTTCTAGGGTAAATATTTCATGCTAACACCTGTGTAACAATAGTTTGGAGAGGGCCCAATCCTGTTTCAACATTAAAATGCCTCCTCGCATAAGTCCCTAAGGATTTTTTTCCCAGTTTGATGCACAGAGCCCTGACCTCAACCCTATTAAACATATTTGAAATGAATTAGAAAAGTCTAATGTGAGCCAGGCCTTATCACCAGTACCCGACCTCAAGAGTTCCAAAGTCTTGTGAAAACCCTTCCCAGAAAATAAAGGCTGTTTATAGCATCAGATTAATACACATGAATATGAAATGAGATGGTCATCAGTCGCATATAGGTGTAATGCCTCCGTCCACATACTTTGTTTAGTGTCTTCATAAATTTCACCATGTGTTGTACTTCTGTTGGACAGACAGATGGACCCACCATCTGACATTACCATCCACAGAACCATGCTGTTCGCAAGGCTAAAAATTACATCAGATGAAAACCAAAACGAACTGTTATGTAAGACATCTCTGTAAAATAAAACCAAAATCATTAAAGAGTCACCTTTCCTTGAGAGAAACATTATGTAATAAATACCTGAAAAAGTGATTTTATACTGAAAAATGATCCGGGTTTACAGTGTCACTGAGAGCCCTCTATTTATCTTTTAAACTTTAAGCAAAGTTTCCAGCTCATTCTCAGATTTGTGTCAGCAATCTTGCTTCCACTTAAATGTTTCTGTGGCTTTAGACTGTACTGTTGTTATTGTTGTGCTGACAGTGAATAAGTAGGTGTGGATCAGTCAGTATACATGAAGCTTTAATTGTGGCTCCCGTTCTTTTCTCTGTTTTGTTGTGCTATAAATACAGTATGTCGTCATGACTTTTGAAGCCTTTCCCTGGCCAGATTACATAATTACACACTGCAAATGGTAATGTAAGGTATTTCTATTATTTGTCCACTCCCTGCACACATCTCCCTCTAAGCCTTGATACTGTGTGCGTGTGCATGTGCATGTGAGTGCATGTACATATATTTGAGGTAAATAAATTATTATCAGTATAGTTGTATCATCATTGTTATTACTATAATAAGAAGAAGAAAAAGAAAAGGAATATAATAATAATAATAATAATAATAATAATAATAATAATATTATTATTATTACTGATTTCTCTCCCAGTGGATAAGTGTGCTCTGCCTGCTGTTCGATTATTGCTATTACGGTTACTCTTATTATACTGATGTTATTATACTGTTATTATAATGATGGTTATTATATTATATTTTAATTATATTATAATGATGATGATGATGACAGAAATGGTGGTAATGGTGTTGATAATAGTATTGATTATGTTGTTATTAGTAAAAACATGAATATTATGTGGGTGTTAACATTATTATTATTATTATTATTATTATTATTATTATTACATTGAAATAAACTAAGTTAAACTAATCTAGCTCTGTCTCTGTCAAGATGGCTGGCTAGTCCAACTGAGTGATGATGGACAAATGTTTTCTCATTTTGGCACATTTTCTTATAAAGAGCCTCTGGAGGCCATTACAGTGAAAATAAAGTGACTACTGGTCTAAATGTTCCCACTTAGAAAAATGGTCCTTACTCCAAAGGTTAATAACCCATCCTGGTCCTCACAAAGAACTTGTACAAACACACACACACACACACATACCAGATGGTGATCAGACGAGGTGAACCTCAGTGTGAGAACGATGCCAAAGGTTGGTGTGTACAAATCGCAGTCACACCTTCCTTCTTGACCAATGAGATTCTGGCATCCACTGTCTGTCCCTCCATTCTTAAAAACAATGACAACAATTAAAGTAAGATGGCGATGTGGGGCTACATTACAACTGGAGAATGAATAGAGTACCTTTCAGTGAGGAAACACCTGAAAGCATATAGTCAAGCAGTTTTACTTCATCTGTTCAGCAGTGGAATGTAACTAAGTACATTTAAATTCAAGGTACTTGTACTTTACATGAGTATTTCCATTTTATTCATCTTTCTGCTTCTATTCCACCACATCTCAGAGTCAAATACTGTACCTTTTATTCCACTACATGTGTCTGACAGCTTTAGTCACTGGTTACACAGTTTTCATCCTCTTCTTGTCTGTGCTGATTTAGAATATTTGTGATAAATTGAAGGATGTAGTGTTCCTTTATAGATTGAGAAAATTCTTCCTACTTTTGAAACTAAATAAACTCTCTTGGATCAGCAGGTAAATGCATTGTGACAACGCTGGAAACAGGGCCATTTTCCTGACATCATGAAAAGTTAACTTTTAAGAGACATTGTTCTGTAGATTAAATTACCCAACAGTGTATAAAATAGTTAAAATTAGCTCAACCTTAAACATTTACAACAGTAAAATGCAACATACACATTGATGTGGAAGTTATATTAATCAACTACTACTAATTTGCTACTAATCCTGCCATTGACATACAATAAAATATTTACACTCAAGTTGAATCAACAAAATTCCATTCATCTCAATGACACAAAATATTTTACACAAAGGCAAACATTTTTAATACAATCATGCACATTATCTAACTATTCATTTAAACTATAATAGATCACTCACCCCTTTTTTTGGATGTGACCACATACAGTATGAGAGTGCAGTATTTTATTTGCACATTACCGTGCTTTGCAAGCTGTGGCCTGCTGGCTAATCCACCCTTGAACCTGAGTCACTCCTTTATATACACTAACAATGGGAGGTAGTTCACAACAGGAATGAAATTGTGGAAATGGGAACAGCTTTGTTATCATATATCAGTGTACTTGGAAATTAGAAGTCAACAACAAAATCGGGCAGTGTCTCTAATCTTATGCTCATCTTGACAAACTGTTGTCACAGTTTCATCCTCCCTGTCTCCCTTCCTATTCCTCTTCCCTCCTGTCCCTCTGTCACAGTAATTTTCCACTCTCCTTCTCTCTGCTCCACTCTACCTGCCAGCCACTCCCACCTAATCAGCCCAACTCCAATGTTCCTGGTCATTGTCTGCCCTGGTTCCTGCTTAGCCTCTGTAAAATAAAGGTCATTACCAACACTATCTGTTGTATGGTATACTGCATCTGGGTCCTGAACACACCCGTTACACCTGTAGCCTATACAGAAGGATCTAGGCTCTTCTCCTTTCATCCTAAAATGATGTGGTGCTTATAATGGACATTATATGGCAGGATTGGAAGATGGCTCTATGTAATTGATTTTAAACGATTTTTACACTAAACCTAGATATTGGGCAAAGATTCTCAAACATATGAAATAACCCATACTCTGTGTGTGCATATTACAGTTAACTAAACTAAAAACTGTGAGAAAAAAAACATTTTAGTGAAACTGAAATAAAAAATAGACTTTATTTTAAAAAAATATTTTAAAAAGAAAATTAAATTAAATTATGTTGTCTAAGACACTAAACTAAAATTAAAGAATATACATGCAATGTCTTTAGTTTTAGTCTTTGTCAAATTTGTCAACACAACAAACAATAAGAGGCATTGATTTATATGTTGAGGGATGCCTGCATGACTGTAGATCTAAATCTAATGGTAAAACTAATTCAAACTATAATAACCACTAAACTGAAACTAGCAAACCCACTCTGGCAACTAACCGAAACTAAGCTGAGCTGAAAACAAACATTTTAATAAAGATAGATAAAATAAAAACAAACCTGCTGCAATAAGCAGTGACTGTTTGATCAGGTTTTGTGGGTAGATTGTTGTTTTTAATCTTTGACCAGCAGATGTCACCAGCGTACTGAGAATCTTTCAGAGGAAACCATACATGACCACTGTTCCTTAAAAACGTGGCATGTCTTGTGGTGTGTGCGTGTGTGTGTGTGTGTGTGTGTGTGTGTGTGTGTGTGTGTGCGCGCGTGTGTTGCCTTAAGTATATGTATGTACAAGAATGCACGTGGGTCTGCATGTCTGCATTGGATACATGTGCTGTCAATGTATCCAAAGTTGCAACATTGCACTGGTCATACATCACCAACAGGGTCAGTGGTGGTAACTGTGCGTGAATGTGTGTGATTTATGTGTGTCGATGAGCCCAGATTCCATTCCCATCTGGCCCATCAGAGGGTTAAGATGGGGGTGGTCAGATGCTCTGGCCATTTGTCTTTGTTATTGCCTTCCCCAGTACGTGGTAGAAAACACCTCCCCAAAGTTTGTGTTCGCCAGAGGAAAAACAGGATACATATGTTGTTGACAAGGTCGTGCATGTATGTGTTGTTTTTGGAGAGAACGTCCACCAGTCACACAAGCTCTGGTCTTATATCATTTTTTCATTACTGGAAAGCCAGAAAGATAAGATATCTGCAGTGTCTAATTGCATTATATATAAATGTAAAATATACACACACAAGAGGATACAGTATAAATTATGTTATATTTGCTCCTGCTCTTGAAAATATTATTGGTCTTACTGTTGTTGACATTGTGAAGAAATTCTTTTGCTATCTGATTTATAAAAAGATGGGGCTTTTCTGACTTTCACTGCTTCACTGTTGGTTTTGCAATTCAGATAAAATGTTATTCGTAAAAGAGCAGCACCACACCACTGCCTGCCTTATCAAAAGCAATGGCTAAAACAGAGAAAATAGAGTGTTTTGAGTCTATTATTGTGCTAAAACAGAAAAAAAAAAGCGTTTTGTATATTTTATTGTGCTAGTCACACAATTAGAGATAATGAGCCATTATAAGAAAGCACGAAGTGAAAGAAAATTACAAATATATGAAATCAGTTGAGTGTTTTATGGAAATTTCTTGCCGCATAAAGAAGTGCATAACAATGTGGTGGAAAACCGTGGTCTAGCCTTTTAGCCTCAACAGTAAAATGAGAGCAGGCGATAACTAAAAGCAATCTTTTAGGACAGTTGTTGGGAACTTATCTTTTAGTGCCATGAAATCATTCAAAGATGTACTCTCATACTCATAAGATAACACTGGGTTTACAGTTTTAAGCGTTTTCAAGTGGTATTATTGTTTGCGCCACTGTAGCAAAGACAACTGGATCATTTCTGTGAAGAAATCATCAACACCACTCTGGAAATAAGAGAGCAGAAATAAGCATCTTCACTGAAGAGGTAGATTGAAATTGTCACACTTTTACACTGAATGCTATAATAATGTGCATCGCATAGTAATAACAATTAGAGTCTTGTTATTGCTTTGCACAAACAAGTAACTACAACAGGGGTTGACAGTCAGGTGGAAGGGGGAGTAATGAGAGAAGAAAACATTAGAATAAAAAGCGTGAGTTTGATAATAGACACAACAATTTCCTGGAACAAATCATGCCAGGTTGCAATTACGTAGTGAAAGCGAGACTTATAAGGAACCAGTCTAAATGAGAATGATGTCATTATTTTATCCCATTAAACAATAATGCATATTAATTTCTAATATGCATCTAATGAACTGTTTTCTTGTGTTATCTATTAGGAAGAGAAGAGCACCTGTTCCACTTTGATCGTGTTGGTGTCTTAATATATCTGACTGGCACAAATCTCTACAGTCTTTACTGAATACTGATCAGGAAAAACACTCCATAGTGTTGTAAATGGAGAGTTGGAACAATGTTGGAACATTAATGGAGCATAAATTTTAACTTGTATAATGGAACAGAAAATCTGCATTTAGTTAAAACCTTTTGAATTTTAATGAACTTCAAGCAGGCACTAATAGAGCCTTCGTTAAAAACGCTCAGCAAAGTTCGACAACAAAATGGTGGCATTTAAAGTGGCCTATACTGAAGGCCTTTACTGTGAATGCAACTATGTTTTAAGATGCAAAAATGTACTACCTGAAGATGCTGAGTATGTACTGTAAAGTTTGCTGTATGTTGCACATTAACATAATTAAATCCCAACATCTTCGAGACATTGGCATGAATTAGATCACCACAAAACTGGAAACCACATGACCCACTGGCATATGTTTTGATAGTGCGAAGTCATATTTCTTCATGTCACACAGCAGGAAGTGGGCTGATGTCTCTCCACCACAAATTATATTATTGGTCAAAATGAACACACTCGTGGGTAGCAGATCTGTGCGCTGGAGTTCATGCCATTGTCTGAGGTGCACAGCCCGTATCACTCCGGGTGCTGTGTGCATTCTGTTTGTTACTGAACTGATGGTTAAAGATTTGCCACTAAAAATACAGAGGAATACAGAGCATTTTTTCTTTATTATTATTTTTTAACAACATTTTGCACTGTGTGCCATGTGTGCACATTTGGATACAAATAGGAGCTAGTACACACGCAGCCTCATTTCCCAAATGAACAACACTGTAGTAGTAGAGTTCCTAGTCAGTCAGCTGATTAAATCCATTACTGGCTAGTACGAAATATTATGTTATAATGTATAGGCTAATGCAGTTAAATGACGTTGCTTCTAACAAGGCCAGATTTTGTATGAATACAACCGAAGAGATTCCTGTTCTGCTCTGCCTGTGTATGTGTGTTAAACTCTTTCTGAGCTGTGCCGAGTCAGGCTCAAGATGAACTTTCTCCGGAGTGTGCAGGATCCGACTCCCCGCAGGTTGCAGTGATGTCTTGCCAATGCAGTCAACCTGTGATTACCTCCTTTTCCCCCCTGAAACAAGCGTGTGTTGCAAGAGTGAACTCCAGTGTGCAGGCTTTTTTAACAGTGTGTTCAGCTCTACTTTTGTAGTTTCTAACGGAATCTCTGTGGTTTTAAGTCTCTGTCACTGTTTGTGCTTTCAGGTATCTGCTTTATTTTACTGTTCCATGTTCACTTTCAGTTGGATAGGAGTTCTGTTAAAACGCTGGTAATGAAAACATTTCCTGATTCAGCTGTTTCATAATAAAAGCTTTAGAAAAACAAAATAACGCAGGACTTTGACTGTGAAGAATTTATTGGGAATTAAGTGTTTATCCACAGTTTAACAGCTGCTCAACTCTGTTGTAATGGAAATGCAAATCCCTCCCATGCTGGGCTGACATGCTGAGTCAAACTGAGTCAAACCAGGCCAGCACATGTGTATTGAAAAGGGATATTAGTGGGTCATAAATGATGACTGTTTTTTGAAGGAAAATCTTACACATTATGCCTTTAAATACTAGTCTGACTACAGCATAACCCAATGTATTTTTCAATTTCATGAATTAATGAAAACTCCAACAATAAAACAATATGTTACTGGCTAACATTACCATGCATATTAGATTGCAATGTGCATGGAATAATGGAATTATACGTGACTTTATTAAATATCGGCCATTGAAAAAAACATATAGGTAGACTACTACAGCATTCACCATTAGTCATGTATTTAGGGATCCATCGACCTGCCGCCTACCTAGTTGGTCCTTCCCAGCGTCTGACTGAATATTTCACCCTTGGATTGGCAATTATTTATTAATGGATAAAAAAGCTACACGCAGACCTGTAACAACATACCAGTTAATCAGCCTGCTTCCAGCTGCCATTCTCTTACTGTGAGGTCAGGTTTTGAAGAAGTCTGTCAACGCTGCTTTGAAATAACACAAGACAGAATTGACTAAGATCCAGTCAGTTGTTTTGATTATTAAAAGAAACAGTATGTACAGGACATTGACTGCTCTGTTCTTGTTGGGCACATCACAGCGTTGCTTTGGACTTGACATTCAGCCACACCACCCTGTTCACTGCCTAACACAGCCTACAGATGAGAAGTCCCGATAAAATCTCAGAGAAGACATTTCTGGGAAGGCAACAGCTTGCCTCTATCAGATGCTGGATTATGCTGCATTACCCGGGCAAGAAGGCATTTAAAGCAACACCTCATCTCTCTGCGCTAGTGACAGCACTGTGCACAAATATGGCTTTCATAATTACTGAAGGTCAGTTTCTTCCTGACCTGTGGGCATGAGCAGTGACAACTATTATAGGGACGCTTCATTAATCATTGTTCACTGAGGCAATTTAACCTGCTATTGGTTTCTAAGCAACAACTCCGCTGTGAAGGCATCACATGCCACTCATATTTTAGTAGTTGTGGTGTGTGTTTTTGTGTGTGTGTCAGTCACTTGTATTTCAAATAATAAAAGCTTGACATCTTTGTTTTTAGAATATATACGTAGCAGTATATTCTGTATGAGGTATATCTTGCATCAAATATGTTACCTATGGGTCACACACATGTTTTGTGTTTGTTCTGTGTATCCAGGTATAACAACATACATAGGCTGCACGAAGGACCAGGTAACCTGTCCAGCGGCCTCTCATCTCACCTTCCAGGCTCTGCCTTTGATTTCCACCTGGTTTGGACGTTCACAGAGCGAGTCTTATCATCTGTGTCCAGCCTTCATATGACGCCACGCTGTGATCCTACGGCACATCAAAGCACGTTTGATTTGTAAGATCTTGATGTGACCTTTCCACTTCTTTGAGACACCAGACTAAAAGGCTGTATATGCTAATAGCTCTGTGAGGCTGTATGTCAGAGCCCGAGAACAGAATTGTTTGTTGGGAAAAAAGAAAATCGAAAAACTACTTAGTTCTCTCTTCGTTGTTCACCATCACTTCACGCATTTTGTTGGGCAAGTGTGCGGAGGTGAGAAATTAAAAATTCTCTCTCAGGCTGTATAATTCTTTATTCTTTACACAAAAACCTTTGTCACTTTTGTCAAGTGTGAAACTATGAATACTTTTGAGGACAGATTGTTTGAAAGTCACGTCCCACAATCATGCTCTTCTTTAGGTGGAAACATGCACTGTAAAAGCGACCAGTCAGTATGTTTGTCAGGGGCAAACACTTCATCACAGGTTATTAATGGAGTTACTGAGTAAATGACATGTTTGTAGATTGTATCTTTAGATCAGAGTGAATCAGAAAATAATTTATTGGCAAATTCATAACTGTTCACCTGACTTGGGCTCCTAACAGCTAAACAGTGATGCAGTTTTCTCATTTCATGCGTTTAAACTGACAAAGACTTTAAAATTTACATTGTCTGATGGTCAAATTAGAGTGGTTGTTTTCACCCAATCCTGTATTTTGAATGAATATCACATCTTGTCCCTCTCTATGACAGCAGGCTCTTCACCTCACCTTCAAGAGCAGCTGTTCCAAACAGCTACATTAGTTTTGCCTTCAGATGTGGTCAGACGACGTACCGAACAAATAGGGTGACCAGGTGTTCCACTTTATGTGGGACTGCACAGCATTTTTTACCCCTGGTCCCATCATCCCACATGTTGAGATAATGTCCAGGGTATAGTTTCAAAAAGACAGACCACTAAGAAAAACACTTTTCTAAAATCTGGCTTTTATCCAATTACTGTGAAGACAGTAGAAAAGACTGTGAAGTGCAGATGAATGTTCCTGTCCTTGCTACCCTGCATCCAATGATGAAAACTGGGAGTCACCACAGAGTCACAAGCTGTGCAGGTTTAGGCAGAATAAAGTGGAAACAACCACTAAGAAAAGAGAATGCAGCTACAACAAAGAATGGGAAACTACTTATCTCTTGTCTATTGTGTGCTACACAGAGGGCAAAAGCATAAAGATGTTAGGAGTTAAGGGGCAGAACAGAAATGTTTGTTTGTTTTTTGTTTGTTGGAATCTGGTCTACATTCACAGAAACTAGTTCATTTTGAGCATACCCTGACCTTAAATGCTCTTTACAGTGGGCATTTAGAGAGTGGGTGCTTTTATATATTATACATTTCCAATAACAAATGCACAATGAAAAAAGCAGCCGGTAGCAGTGCCCAAATTAGGTTTAACCATACGACATACTTTACCAAAGGACGTTGCTTGGTACAACCATCCACCCTGACTATCTTAGTATGATGTTCATGCACTTTGTTGGCTACAAAAACCTGCTCATTCACATGCTCCTCAGATGGCCACATTTCACAAGTTATTGTATAGATGGACTGGAAGATGGGAAGATGATGGGGAGTGAGGTCTAGCAGCTGCAGAGCAAAGGAGGATGATGGTGGAGCTTTCAAGGCAGCAGGCAGATGAGGAGGAGGGCTGGCAGGTGAATGATAATCCTGAGACATGGACAGACAGGTTAGTAAAAGTCTCATGAGGAAAATAATCACAAAGGCAGAAGCTAAATTCAACTTGAAGTGTAGCTACAGCAACAGTGAAACAACAATCTGGCGAGGAGCTCATTAACATAATTAAATCCTAGCTGCTTTAATTTTGAAACATTAGCATGTAGAAGTGGTGCACAAAACTGGTAAACACGTCACCCATTGGCATATGTTTGGCACTCAGGGTGAGGGAGGAAAGGAGTCAAGAAGAAGAGACAGAAGAGCACTGAAGCAGCAGCCAGAACAACCCAAATACAGAAAAAAAAAATAAGCTAAAGTAAAAAAAAAAAAAAAATAGTGGTGGCAGTGGTTAAAGTACTTCAACATCTGGGGCACAGCACTGCTGCTGGCTGTGTGTTTCACCTATGCTGAGATCATTTGTGTGTTCTCATTTTGTGAGTTTCAAAGTTTTTATATTTGCAGAGTTGGCCAAAGCAAACTAAGCATCTGCTTAGTGCCCCCATGGCCACCAGAGGGCCCCCAAGAGCACTTAAAATGTCCCATAAGAGAGTTTGAATTTTTATTTTTTATTTTTGGGGGTATAAAATGTATTCTTATCAATGGTAACACAGTGTTATTTCAACAGACTGGCTCGCTAATCATTCTGGCTTAATTGATTCCCACAGCCTTTGTCATAGCTGGTGTCATTATTACTTTGATTATCAAAATGCAAATTAACACCAAACCACTCTAAAGAGTTTGCTACCTTTTAAGAAAAAAAACCCAAACATACCAGGCTGACAAGTATGATTTAAGCAACACAACTAATTAAATTCATAATGGCTGTATTGTCTGAGGTGCATGGTCCTTTATCACTCCATGAGCTGTGTGTGTTCTGTGTTTTACTGTGCATCCAAAATGTAGCTGGTGGTTAAAAATTCATCACTGGAAATACTGAATTTTTCTTGATTTTTATGAAACATGTTCATATACAGACTGGGTGCCAGGTGTGTGTGTGTATTTGGGTACCAAAGGGACCTAGTGTAGGAGCAACCTCATTTCCCAGATCAGCAGCAGTGACCATGAGCCATAGGCAGCTGAAATGTAGCGACACTGAGGCCCCGTTTACACGAACACGGTTATTTTCAGAAACGGACATTTCACCCTCTCCGTTTTCAAAAATATTTCCGTGCACACGTATCCGTTTACAGAAAACTTTGCGTTTACATGAACCCGTGTATGTCTGCTGCCAGGACATTCCAAAACTGTAGGTGGCAGTGTAACGAGAAGCTGAAGCCCACGTTAGCCAGCATCCATGATCCATGATCACCATAGCAACATGTAAACATAGGTCGCACGTTTGACGCGAGTGCAAGTTCTGTCGCATACTGTGACGTCTACTGCGTGCGTTTTCTCCGTTTTCCTCCGTTTACATGCAAACGTGTAACCGGAGTTTTCCAAGATCTCCACTCTGGCCGGAGTTTTTAAAAAGCATCGTTTTCAGAGGCGAATTCTCCGTTTGCGTGTAAACGAAGGGTGCAAACTAAGGGATATTTCTCTGTTTCTGAAAATAACCGTGTTCGTGTAAACGGGGCCTGAAACAACAATCTGAGGAGGAGTGGTTGGAGAGGCAGGGTAGATGTATTGCAGCTGATGAGGTGACGAGAGGCAGGTGTGCAGACTGGTCAGGGATGATGAGCTGATTGCCACCAGGTGTGAGATGAGCAGAGCACAGGAGGGAAGACCATACTGTACACCAGGCATGTCCAAACTATTCCATGAAGGGCCATGCGGCTGCTGGTTTTCGTTCCTACCAAGCCGGAGCACACCAGGCTCGACTCATTTAATCAACTGATTTCAGTCTTCAAACAGCTGTTCACTCGAATCAGGTGTTGATTGGTTAGAACGAAAACTTGCAGCCACTAGGCCCAGAGGGAAAACACAAGGAAAACGTTTCCTTTTGGCCCTTTTGTAGCATTAAAGTTTACTGATTGCTGGGGAAAAACTGTAGCAGTCAGGGCTCCTGACCAAGTAGAATAAAACTGATTTACTGAAACTAACATACAGTACATATTTACAGTATAACTTAAAGGAACAATATAACAACAATAATTCTTTTAAAACTGTCAGTCTTCTGTCTGAAAACAAAAGCCCACTGCTGCTAGTTCAGTGACTGCCTGCCAGAATCCGTAAACATATTGCTCAGTTAAACCAATATAAACATGTACTCCTTCTAAAAGATTATAATGATTCTTTACGACTCATAAACAGACACTTACTCATTTGGTGAACATTCAGCACTAATTTTAACTCTAATAAACAATGAAATGGGAAAACAAAAACAGACATTGTCAGAGAAGCCATGTTTCAACTCAGCATGTTTCTTTAATCTCTCATGACATATTCTGGTCATTTTATGATTTACGACAGTAAATATACTACAGATTTCTCATTTAATGTCTTAAGATGCAGTGCTCCCTTGAGTGATCTATTGTGGGTATTATTCAAGGTCCATCATTTCCAATAGTAGGGTTTTTGACAGTTATTTGTTTTATCATACTCACTTCTCAGTTTTCAGCTATTCCTTTTGTGGTTCAGTGTCAGATCATAGATTACTTCTTGTTTTATAGTATTTTATCTATTTATATTTCGGTTCAATTCATAAATATTTCCTCAGCTCACACAAAGTACATTGTGTTCCTCACTAAACACGTCACACATGTAACAGTCATGATCTAAATTAGGATTCAAATTCCTCCTGTCTCCCTTTTGAAGACCTCAACTACAAATACCAGGAACAAAACCCTTTGCTGGTAGGAAATAATAACTTATAGACGCTGAGCTCATGACCCAAGAAACATGCTGACAGTTGAGACTGGAAGTACACAATAGACAAACAATTCTACACAGATTCTGCGTAGCAAAACAGTTTTTATGACAGGGTATGTCACCAAGAAAAAAAAGGTTATGTTAAGCAAACGTATTTTTGATAGATAAATGTTACAGAAAACAAGCTATAGCTGTTATCAGGTCCAACTGCGGAGGCAGCATTGTGATATACAGTCATTTGTCTTTGTTCCAAAATGGATTTTGGGGATAATTTTCCAACTGTTCTTCACATTTCTGTCTACTCTGCATTCCTCACACAGCCAGGACACGACGAGTCTCGGACAATAACGTTTGATCAATATCCAGATTTTGTGTACTTGCTTGTTTGCATGAATTGAATGGCCTTTGGGGAGCGATTAAACAACACAATAGTAAATAGAAATGTGTGTTATTTTCAAGGACTTTGGAAGAAGAACAATGGAGCAGGAAGAGGGAGGCCGCATGTAGTTGGAGGCACATACGCTGAGAGCCTCGTCTCATCTAACAACCTCTGATCAGAGTGCTGAAAGAACTTCCTGTATTTAAAGACCTGTTCATATCTAATCGACCAATGATCAACAAATCTGGCTCAGTGGGTTACCGCTGACCAATAGTAGTCTAATTTAGCCAAAAACTGTAATTCTCCATTTGTTCATTTCAAGATGAAATAAGATTTTATGAGGTAATTCAGTCGGTTTATTACCTCGACACACCCACAGTTTGAAGAAGTGGAAAAGACTACAAGGGCGGAGGCTAAACAATGTTCTGCTGCGGACCATGTGAGCAACAAAGGTACTTTAGCCACTTATAAAAGGTCCACCTAAGAATCAATATCACTTAAAGTCCTATTACAATATTTTCACTACTTCACTTTGCTGTCAGACAGCCTTTTCTGATGGGAAACTGTTGTTATATTAACTAAATATCACTCTCTCCAAACCAACCAAACTCCATGGCTGAAATCAGCAGTTATACTTTACTGAACATGGGAGTTGCTGGTCTGCCACTGCAGCAGCAGCTCAGCAACTCCTGTGTTCTGTGAGGTAAAGTTACTGATCACACAAATGGAGTCTGGTTGGTTTGGAGAGAGTGATATTTGCTTTGATATTTTACTCACGCATTATTCTGGTCAGTGGTCATGCTCACCTCTCCCAGCATGTGCCTGCTGCAGAGTTTAGTTTAGTTTTTTATATCCATATGTCATGGTTTTCATTAGCCTGTTTGTGATTGGACAGCCTCGGTGATTGGCTCATCGGTGGTTCTAGACCAGTTTTACTCGGTGGCCGGGCTTGGGCCAGTTGTTTTGTCAGAGGGACACCTTTGACTGGGACAAAAAAAAAAGACAAAGAAAGTGACATTGTTCAAGCTTTCAAAATTTTCAAGTATGATTTTAAAAGTAACTAGGTCTGTTATATGTTGTAATGCAAACTTGAGTGACTTGAGTAGTGTAATAAGTTACTTCTACTACTGGCAGTTTCCTGTCAGAAAAGGCAGTTTGACGGCAGGGTAAATTGTTTTAAATATTGTATGAAATGTGCATTTAAACTGATATTTTATGTGCGTCGTTTTTAGTGGCTGAAATACCTTTTGTTGCAGACCCTGTCCACAACAGTATCTTTCTAAGCTTCCGTGCTGCAAATCATCCTGACTATCACTTTAAATATCCCTTTTCTGCCAGATTAGCAACTTTGTAAACACTTGTCTGACTTTTTTTTAATCCTGTTTTGTTTATGCTAGCCATCCAGTAACAGTGTCTGTGTTGGGCTGAGAAAAGGCCAGGGTGTCAGATGGAGGGAAGCCAGCTGTGGACAACAATTGTCCAGATAGACAGAAAACACGACTTGTTTCCTGTGAGGAAAACATGGTGGGAATTTGTTTTCTTACTAAGAAAGGAAACATGGATCTTCTAAGAATTAGTCCTTCACAATGCTCGATCTCAATGTTTTTACTAGTCTGAAGAATACATCTCAGATAAGCAATCTTGCATCCAACTCTGTGGGATAAACATGTTTTCTTTGAGCAATGGCATTTTGACAGCTACTTCTAAACCACACTGGAAGGTGGACGGGTTTGCCAAGAAACAGCAAACTGACGCTTGAAGTCATGCTTCATGCCAGAGAGATGATAGAGTGAAGTATGTGTGAAGTGGTTCTTCAGAGGTGTGCCAGAGAACATTGACCTTCATATGCATGCATGTGCAGCTCACATTGACAGTATGTTCAATTCTGCCTCTTTGTTCGACCTCTGACTTCAATCCATTCTGTGTTTTCGCCCGAGGTATTGATAATACACAGAGAATACGAAGGTCTTTGTTGCTGTTGCTCTTCACAGAACCCTGTCAGACCCGTCTTTCTTCCTCCATTCATCTCAGCAGCTCACTGTATGAACAAGAGAGGCCATATAGTGAAATGTATTTTTTGATTGATTTCTTTTTTTGTCCCTTCTGTGTGATCGCAAAGTTTAAAAAAAAAAAATTATATCAGAGCAAAATAAACTAATGATGAAACTGATAAAGTTGATTAGACAGAAATGTACTGAATCAAAGTGATGTGTCTTCAGGAGCGGAACATTCAGTGTAGAACTGGTACGAGCCTCTTGGCAATGGTCCTTGTTTTATGATCCTTATAATAAGATATGTACACTGTAAAAATAATAACTTCAAAAAATTAGTTCCTTAAAATTTTAAGTTGACAAGATTTGAAAAGACAAAGTAATTAAGTCCACTCCAGTGAATGGATGTAGTCTCCTTCCATGTTCTGCTGCAACATTAGTGAGCATTTCATTGGACATAAATACTTATACTGATCATATTCCTTTAGAAACTTTAATTTAATTAATTGATTGAATTTTTGTACAGTACAAGCATTCAACTCATCATTTCAAGTAAAATAACTTGAATAAATAAAGCTTGTATATTTACAGTAAGTTAATGAGAGAGATCAGTTGATTCCATTAAATTCCTGTGTGACTTTTTTACAGTCTATGTTTGCTGGCTGCCGAACTTGGAGTCAAAGCTTTTCAAACTCTCTGGGGAGACTCAATCACTGCCTCCTGAGGTATTTGCTTTGTCTAGACTCCGGCTGATGACCTGAGCCCAGATCATGTTAGCACAGCCAGCCTTTCGAAGGCATGCTACTTAGTGACTGGCATGTCTAATGAGATGCAGAGCAAGTGCTTGACTGGGAATTTGAGATATGTCCATCAGAGCTACAGCGGTACTACTTACATACCGCCTTAAGTGGAGATCGTAGCTGGCTAATCCCATTTGATACCAGCCAGGATTGCCTGATGCTTGTTTTATTCTCCTTTTTTATTGCTGACAATAACCACTTCTATCCTTTAAGGTAGAGCCAGAGTTTCTCTACTGTATTTGAAGGACTCACATAAATTCCTGTTGGACTTCCACTCTTATACGTCTCTGCGATATGACTACCAGATGTGTTATAAGGTCAGATGTGCAGAGATAAGCTGAACCACAGGATCACAGGGGTTGGGAGGGTTTAGTTACTACAGGGGAAACCTTGAAAAATGGTCCATATCACCAGCTCTTTAGAGCAATATGACATGCTGGTATAACCAGCCATTATAGGGTTTAAAGTGCTGCTCAAATTAGTTAATGGTGCACAAACGCTGGATGAAGTAATATCAATGCATTATTTCATTACACAATTATGACTTCATGAGAGGCGTTATACATTTTTTCAGCAAGGAACAGAAGAATGTAATAACTCAATTAGACAATAATATTGTTAAATAGTCAAATGAAATTATGTTGCACTCCTGATGGAGCCTAACAGACAGTGAAAGCATCAGATCGCCCAAACTACAAATGAGATATTTTCATACTTAGCTCAAGTGATGGTGGAGGTCAGTGAAGTTCTGTCTCTGGTGCTCAAGACACTGAAAAATTTGATTAAAAAAAAAAAAAGTAACAATAACACTTATTTCCAGGAAAAATGTAATGTTGTTTTCAATCATTTATACGCCTTGCATTGCAGTTTTCTTTGGAACCATTTTCTGCTGCTGGCTGTAGAATCATTTTTACTGTACAGACAGAGGTGGGAAGTAACTATGAACAAATACTTAAGTAGAGTTACATCTGAACACCAATATCTCTAGTTCTTACTCCTTAGAAACACATTTTGTTGCTTTAGTTTTAATACATTTGAGGGGAATTAATGTTCAGTTTTATTTTGCATCATGCCGCCTTCCCAACATCGTGACTGATTTCACCGTAAATTAATAAGACCATGTCTTGCTGTATCCATCAGTGCATATTGCACATGAAAGATGTAACAACAGAAAACTGATGTTGCAAGACGAGAAACTACGTAAAACTGGTAACAAGATGTAAAAGATGTAACATGATGTGACAGGACAAAAAGACCTAACAAAATGTAAAAGACTTAAAAGACATGACAAGATGTAAAAAATTAAACATGACAAAAAAATGTAACCAGTTGAAAAATTATGTAAAAGAGGTAACAAGACATGAAGGATGAAAAAAAAGAAGCAACATGTGAAAGACGAAATAAGAAAAAAAGACACAACAAGATGTAAAAGAGGTAATGAGATGTAAAATACAGAACAAGATGTTAAAGGCGTAACAGAACAAAAACAACTTAACAAGATGTAGAAGAAGTAACAAACCAAAGCTTGAGCAAGTACAGTGTGTACTTTTCGATCACTGTCTAATTCTTGGCAAGAAAGTGAATAATAACTCCCCAAATGTCAAAATATTCCTTGAATTAAAAAAAAAAAAGTAATTTATTGATGCTGTCAGCTCCGCAAACAAAATCCTGTTCACCTCTTTTGTTTTTGGGGTGGCTGAGGAAAGCTCAGACACGTATCACAGATATTTCTTGACCTGAGCAAGTAAAAGCAAGTAAGTAAATATTTTTCTCCAGTAATCTGAGTAAACTGACCCCGAACTGACACTGTTGCAACAATTTTATTTGTTATGTGGCTGAGCCCCTCGTTAACAGAACTTCTTTTCCGCATGATTCTCACATGCATCGTCAATCCGTTGCATAATCCAGACATTGGCAGATCGTAAGTGCTTACATTGGCTAGAGAAGCTCAAAATTGCTCAATTTTCAGCAGTTCTATGGTCGTGTAGCAACTGCGTGAAGCATAAACAGTGAAATAATCTGCGTCGTCGCGGCTGTGGAAACAGGAGACAAAGCCAGTGTGGTATTCAGTGCATCAATATGTATATTTCAACATATATTTATAGGATATCTAGATTATTCTCAATGTGCACAAGCCATGACAGACAAATAGAATTCATGTTGAACATATTTACATATATTAATCATATTTACAGATATTTAAGTGCCTTTTATGTACAAATATATTACACACAGACAGACATGTCTTGATACATTACAACATACATGTTCTTTCGGGAGTTCTCATGGTGGTCTTACAACCATTATGGTGCTTCACATTAATGTGCAGAAAATTGTTTTTGTTTGGACTGCAAATGCAGCCAAAAAACCAGACCGCCCCCTCCGCCCGCCTCCACCACCCCCAATGGTGCAGGATGTTAGAAAAAAATTAGGAAGTGTGTTGACGTCGACCGTGTGGAATGTGTGAGCTTCTCCTCAACATTTTGTGAAAGCCATGTGAGGGAGGGGTCTGTGGGTTGGTAGGTAGACTCCTCCAGCTGTGGCCAATCTCACTTCATCAAACGCCCCCACCCTCTCCCGTGCCACCCCCCACATTGTGTGTGTGTGTGCATGGGGATCCCATCTGCCTCCGCTGAGTAGAAATGAAAGCCACTCTATAGGGATCCGCGCAAAGGACTGACTGCTACAACATGAAATAATTAGAAAAATGTGGATGCACGCAAGGGCCTGATTAATAACCCTGCATTCATTATTTGTCTTTTTTTCTGATGGGTCAAAGGAAAGGTTGTGTTTTTTTTACATCAGCCTCGAAAATCTGGTTTTGAGAAAAACAACAAACGGAAAGCTAAGCACAAAGGATGAGGTGGTTACTAAAGAGATGTGTGGTCTGGAAGAGTTTTCACCGCCACACACCTCCTGGCTGCTACGTACGTTTTATCTTTGTAAACACTATAACAGGAAAAGGGTGTTTGGCAGCTCTGCGGGGAGACATAACTACCAGTAAAAGCATCCTTATTCCTGGAAAAGTGGTTTTCTATTAAAAGCATTGAAAAGAATCGTGCTCAGGCTGTGGAAGTTTCAAGTATTACTACTAAATTCAAGAAAACTATGTAAAAACATACCTGTCAGCAGCAAGTGCTTTTACAAACAACTGCAGAGATATGAAAATATGATAAAGTCTAACTATATCTTTGAGATGTCACTCCCTTTCCCAATGTTTTTCTGATACTTTTGCTGAGGTTATGTGAAAAGAAAAACAAAAAATCCATCAAGAAAACACCGGTGATGTGTCCACATTTTCTGTCCTAGTTACAAAGTCTACATCACTCCTTTTCCTGTTTTTCATGCCAGAAGCTTGATTTGCTTCATAGTTTGGTGTAAATTTATAGTTTTAATCACAGAACGATAAAGCTAAGAAAGCACTTTGCATCAGCATTCCTTTAAAAGTTCTTTTCTATTAAAAGCCTTCGTATTGATACTCCAAAACTATTTTTAAGTATTACTACAAAATTCAACTAAATAATGTAAAAACTGTCAGCTGTCAGTATGTAGTGCTTTTACAAACAATTGTGGAGATTTAAAAACATGAATTCTAAGTAAATCGTTGCAGTTTCACTCTTTTTCTCAATGTTTTTCTAATATTTTTTTTTAATGTTATGTGAAAAGGAACTTTTTTCTACATGTTTCCTGTTTTCCATGCAAAAAGCTTGATTTGTTTTATAGTTTTAGGTTCATTTATTTATAGATTTAATTATAAAATGATAAAACAAAACAAGATTTTAACATCAGTATTCCTGGAAATCTGCTTTTGTTTTAAAAGCATTGAAACGGATCATGGTGTTACTCCAAAAACCTCTGCCTGACCATTTAGGGCTGTTGGATTTGCAAGTATTACTACTAAATTCAACAAAATGATGTAAAAACAACTGTCAGCATCTAGTCAACACTTGTTGAGATATAAAAACATGATAAATCCTTGCAATTTCACTCATATTCCCAATGGTTTTCTCATATTTTTGCTGAGATTATGTGAAAAGGAACATGTTTGCACAGAGAATCCAGCAGGAAAACACAGGTAATGTGTGTGTTTCCTATTTTCCATGCAAGAAGCTTGATTTGTTTCATAGTTTTATAGTTTGAGGGGCATTTCAATCACTGTCAGTCATGCCCAAAGTTAAGATGAGTTATGTGTACCTCGATGCCGCTGCCAGACATTTATTAAATTCCCACCCCTGTAAACAGAGATGCCTAACTGCGCATTTACTCTGCCTGAATGGAGGACTTGGGAGAATTGTCCAGCTCCCTCCAGTTGCCAGAACTGCCCGTGGGGCTCCGATTGGTCATCAGCAGTGTTGTTCTGCGCAGACTGCTGTCTGAGTCCTCCTTCTTGAAGTCAGTGTTCATTTTGAGGCAGGAGAAGCAGTGCACAAAATCTTGCAGGAGGTGGCCGCTGAAGATCATGTATATCCAGGGGTTACAGCAGCTGTTGAGACTGGCAAGGAGCGCAGACAGAGTCACTGCTGTGTTCTCAGAATCTGGAGAACAGAGAGAGGAAAGAGGAAAAGGATGATTAATACGCAAAACATCTGGTGGTGCAGGCTTGGCTGCAGGAAAGGCTGTCTAAGTCAATTCATCTGGTGTTGAAATGTAAAGGCTAATTTTACTTTAAAGAGGAGAAAATCTGTCAGATGCACAGGATCAAAAAGTGAGTTTCTGTTGCAAATCATATTTATATTAAAAAAAATAAACATACTCAGCATTTTCCTAGAAAGAAATTGTATAGACTCAGAAATATGATCCCTGTCAATCATCACTTATGAGCCACTAGAAGTGTGTGGTGTTGGCTGTATCTGCAGAGACCTCTCTGCCTGTATCTCTCACCGTGTTGCTGTGCTCGGGGCTAGAGTTGCAGTGATTACTCATTTAATCAATCTTTAAGCGACTATTAAATTGATCACTAACTATTTTGATAATGGATTAATCATTTTTAATTAGTTTTTTAATTAAAAATGTCAGAATTCTCTGATTCCGCCTCCTTAAATGTCAGTATTTTCTGGTTTCTTTAATCCTCTATGACAGTAAACTGAATGTCTTTGGGTTGTAGACATAAAACAGGGTCCAGCACTTCTCATCGTTTTATGGACAACTAATCTATCAATTGAGAAAATAATTGATAGATTAATCGATAGCGAAAATAATTGTTAGTTGCAGCCGTACTCTGGACACTTTACCAACTCAAAATATCAGTAGCTGACATCCTAGGAACGAGACACAACAATAAACTATTGTTCTGGTGTGTTTACGAAAATCTTGGACAAACCCTATTAATTCTACCTTTAAATAATCTGTTTGCTGCACAATTTGAATCTGTCCCAGATAAGTTCATAAATCAAATGAGAATGTGTAACTTTATCAACCAATTAGACCATTTTTGCTTTAAAATTAAATATTTTAGACCAAACTTGGTTTGAAGTGAAGGGTGGTGTATTTAAGAGTGCTCAGCTGAGGAGGCTGCAATTCCAAAAAAAAAGGAAAAAAGACTGAAATGCAGTTATCAGGCAACCCAGATTCCTTTGCTTCCACCCCTTATTGATTCTAACAGGGGAGTTTCTACTTTTTTTAAATTTTATTTTGAAGGTTTACAGCGCAGCACACAGCTATTTCATGTAAATGAAGTGGCTTGTAAACAATAGATCACTCTCTACATTTTCCTTTTTGTTGTATTCATTCTTTTTCACTCTTTTTTACACTATTTACGCACATTTTGGAGTTTGTGTGCCAAATGAATCCGTGCGTAAAGGCTGTGCGCACTTGGACTTCTCTTTGCGTGCGGTGAGGTTATTCAAGTGGGAGTTTTAAATGAAGCAATAATAAACACATACACAGTTTCTTCAGCACTCACCATCCCACTGGAAGTTTTCATCCCACACAGACCACATCTGCACTATGAAAAACGGCGCCCAGCAGATGATGTAAGCCAAAACGATCACAAATGTCATTTTCACAGTCCTCAGTTTGGCTCTTGATATCGTCGTCACGCTGCTGACTGAGTTCTTCCCAATGAGCCCGTTCTTGCACGCTGCTCCAGCCGTCGTTTTCCTTTTCTTGTATTTGATATTTTTCCAGATGCTGTGGCAGATGAAGCCGTAGCACATCATGAGAATGAGCACTGGCACCAGGAAGATGCCCACGGTTATCCAGGTGATGTACGCCTTGGCACCCCACGGCTCGATGAAGTACGCCCAGCAGTCGTAAACGTCCGAGCCGTTCTTGATCTCGCTCAGGGAGAAGATGAAGTACTGTGGGGTGCTGAGCACCAGGCTGCATATCCACGTGGAGACGATCATGATGTAGGAGCGCTGCGTGGGCTGCTGGAGGGTTTTCAGAGGGTGGCAGATGGCGATGTAACGGTCCAGGGTCATCATCACCATCATGTAGGTGGAGGCAAACATCCCCATCACCTGGAGGTGTTTGACGATCCTGCACAGAAAGTCTGGACCGTAGAAGCGGAAGGTGATCTCCCAGCAGAGCTGCGGCAGCACCTGGAAGAAGGCGACCACCAGGTCCGCCAGGCTCAGGTGTTTGATGAAGAGGTGCATCCGAGACATCTTCTTCTTCGTGTTGTACATCGCCAGCAGGACGCTCACGTTTCCAATCACAGCGACTACGAAGGTGATGCTCAGGACCATGATCTCGATTTGAGCCACCTCCTCGTTACGCGCAAAGGGATCGGATCCGTTCGGGTGGACGGTGTCGTTTCCAAGGGCTCCCATCGTCAGGTCATGAGTGGGACTGAAAACCAGAGTCTGGTTCTCTCCGCTCAGGAGCAGCGCATAGTCAGGAGTGTGCATGGCACTGCCCCTCTGTGCGCCCGAGCAGATCCAGTGCCAGAGGGGCTATGAAGTGCCTCTCAATCCGTATATGGAGCTACCTGATGCTCACTGAGTGGATCACACTGCTCTCTGACTTGTGGCTGCACGCTGTCCCGGCTTTTTAAACTCGAATCAAGTTTCAGAGAGCCTGTGCGTAAAGCGGATACACTGCAAAAAATAAAACACCTCATTACTAAAATTAAAAACAACAAGAAATGCACGTACACAGATAATATACAAGAAGTTTACTGCCCACAGTTAAGTTATTTATAATTTATCTATTATTATTTTTTATATATATATATATATATATATATATATATATATATATATATATATATATATATATATATGTATATAGTTTTGCCCTTTATCCTATTCTTATAATTATTTCTATATCACATTTACCTCACGTCTATGGTGCCTAGTGGTTATATTGTTTTGTATAGTCACATGTTGTAAGTGAGGGCGGAATAAAGATTAAAAAAAACATTTAAAAGTTGTGTGGTGTGGTGAAAAGTCTCAAACACATTCTACTCCAAACCAGATACGTGCGCCCTGCAGGGTAGAACATCAGTAAGGAACACTGTAATCAGTATAATTTGATTTCCAGTGCAGTTTTACACTCAAGTTGCTGCAGGTTACACGATGCTGGTGGATGAGCATTTTTTTGCAGTGCGCAGCCAGGCCCTTCTGTGCTCACAGCCTCCACATCACCACAGTTCTAGGTTGGCCACATGTTTAGAAAGCAGCACTGGAGTCACACAAAACACAACTGCAAAATTCCAAGGAGTACGTTGAGTAATACACAGTTAAACTTATGAAGTGCTTAAACAATGAAACAGTGTTTCCGATGCAGAGTGAATCATTAAAAAAAAAAAACTTTTCGTCAAAGTATCCCTTGTTGAAAGATCAATTAAATGTATTTGGTGCGTTTTAAATTGTGTTGCAGTGTTTACTGCAATAGGAATGCATTGATCAGCACACTGGAATGTTGTTTGTGTTCACCTCTGCAAGGCCTTGTGCAATTATGAACTGTTTAAAATTATTTATCTCAAGTGGTTTGCTTCAAGAATAATCAGGCTTGGGTTGGTGTTTCCTATTTAAAGTCACACTTCAAACTAAATAGACTGTTCAGGCAGCAAGAAACTAGTTTTGATTATTAATCATCCTCAAATGAAGTGCTCAGTGTGTTTGTTTGTGCTTAGCGTGTGAAGTGTCACATACATTGATTTTGTCTGTATAACAAACTCACTTTTAGCATAAAAAGACTTTTTTGCAAGACTTTAAAATTTCTACAATGAAAAAAAAACACTCCATATTTTCTCACTTACTACGTGTGGTATCTGGCCAGATAGTTTTGGTTTTTAAGTTTTGAGACCTTAGCTGTCATCCTAAAAAAGCATTGAAAAATTACATCTGAAATATTCCACAGTCCGTTCAGATTTCTTTCCAAAAACAATGTCTTGGTTACTCTGGATGATCTGCAGACCTCACTGCCAACGGTGTCCCTCTGAAAGCTGTTCACTGTTGTTTTGAGGAATATCCGCTATCAATGGCACACTGTTTCTGGAAAAAGAAAATGTTGCAGTCAGATTTTTTAAAATATAATTTAATATTTGAAAGCTTTGAATACCGCAAACAAGACTCCATTCACCCTCAATGTTCTGGTGAGGAAGCAAATCTCAGATCAGGCAAACGCAAATAACACCAGAAAATATGTCAATGGCCAGATCCCATTTGAAAAAAGTGAGTGAATATTTATTTCTTGTAATTTGGACTGACTGACCCTCTGTCAGGGCGGCACTGTAGTGCAGTGGTTAGCCGGTTTGTAACAGGGCCTGGAGTTTGCATGTTCTCCCCATGTCTGTGTGGGTTCTCTGCAGATGCTCTGGCTTCCTCCCACAGTCCAAAGATATGCAGTTTCTTTAAATTTGGTGACTCTAAATTACCTGTCGCTGTGAATGGTTGTTTGTCTCTATGGGCCAGCCCTGTGATGAACTAGCGACCTGTCCGGGGTTCAATGGTCAATGGTTCTAGACAACAGATAGTGGATAGAAGACCCTTTATCATCCCTCCATTCAGCCCATTAAAGATCCCAACCAGACATGTTTTAAAACAGAGAAAATTTTGTTTTGAATAATAGTAATTAGATGTCTGCAATGAAACAGTATGAATTTCCCTAGAAATACAGCAGTTTCCTGATTCCACCTCAACAATTGCTCACTATCCTCTGGTTATAAAACATCCTTGTGCTTCCTAAGTGTCACTAAACAAAACACACCTACACTTAATTCAGAGTTGGTTCAATTGTACCTCTGTGTAACAATATGAGGTTCCAGATGTGTGCAATAGCTGAACTAAAGTCCTTTTAGTTTGATAAGATAATTTATTTTAGAGTAGTTAAGATGTATCCTAACTATTTTTTCATTTTGGTGTAGCTAGCAGTTTGGTAAACTACAGTTTTAACGCTGCAGACTCTGCACAAACATAATTCTGCACAACACAGGTCAAACATTCAAGTGAATTAACAATGAGCAAAACACATTTAAGTGGAGGGAGACTTTAATGTTTTAACATGACATTAAAGTCCTGCATGTTTTATGTGCTTCCTCTGTCTCTCTGGCTTCCCTCGTCAGAGCATCCCTCCAGTCTCTGCTGTTGCTCGCTGTTCTCTGCTTTAGCATCTTTACTGACGCTGCTTCAGTTTCCAAGTGAGCCATAACAATGTAAATTGCTTATTACAGTTTCCATTGCGAAAGCGCATGATTGCCGACTGGCTATGGGTATCCGGCAGCTTTTCAGCTCATCTGATCCATGTGCTGATAGCGAGGATAGTTATCTTTATTGCATTCACCGTCCAGATCTGCTCTCTTTCATTTCCGACGGCCTTTTCTGTGAGTGGGGCAAACTGGAGCCCCATTCTTAAAATTTCCTGCTGGCTGCTTGAACTGGCTTAGAGCTATAATGAAGTTTTCTCAATTATCACTGTGTTAGTTTCTGCTAATCTTTCCATCAGAACCCCAGCCAGGGAGGTTTCTGATGCCCTGGGCTTCTGTTGCGGAGCTAACCAGCCTCCTCACATGGGAGCTCTGTTATGTGTCCACTCATGTACAATCTTGTCTTGTCCTGAGGGGTTCAAGGACAGCAGAGCGGATGTCTCCCTTCATGCTGGACCGAACCACGTTTACCCTCATCTCCTGTTATTGAAGACGTTCACCTGAGACGTTATTACAGCTCCAGGCTCGGTTTGTCTCATCAGTCTAAGAACATGAAGACTCTGTTAACCATCCTCGACCGCGGACCGTGTGTCTGGGCTCGGGAATCATGGGAATGCATGTTGTGTCTCCAGTACCCAGAGCAGTCAGTCTGAATCATTTCCGTGATGTTTGCCTTTTATTCACAGGCTTAAGGTTTCTGTAGGAGCTACTCAGACCCCCTGGGAGGTTGTTTTTTTTGTCCTTGGAGATAAAGAATCTTGTTAAAGAGCTTCTTCTCTCTTGCACAGCTCATAAAGATTAGTGATTACCAAAACATCTTCATCACACATTTTGATTGAAATACGAAGCACAACCTCTTTTTATTCTTACCTCAAGTCTTTTTTTTAATTTAAACTTAGACATAGATGATTATCTTGAAATGTATTCCAACACAATTTTACCTGTTAAAATATATAGTAATTTAACCCAGGTATGAAAATATTAGAGTAATGTAACTTGATTACTTTCTGTTACTTTTGGACTACCTCAATACCAAATGTGGTGAAATTGTTTAGCCTAAAATAATGTTTTATGTTTGCTGTTAGGTTTATTAATTTTTTATCCAGACATTCCTTCCTTTGTTGCAAATGCACATTTAGATTAATAGTGCTAATTAAGCTAAGTAACATTATGCTATTTTCAGTTCACACTCAAAGTTAGACAGAAACTTACTCATACACACTAGTGACTCAGTCACTATTATGACCACCGACAGTCCCAAAATATGTTTTAGTAGTAGCAGTAGTAATATTGACAGTTGTTCTGTGTAGCTAACGTTAGTGGTTGGTCTTACCTGTAAATGTTTATTTGAGTTAGATGTCAAGTTCTTGGATGATGACCGCATTTTCACAGCTGAAAGCAGAATTTGCACTGTATTTTGATGCTGTTCCTCTTTTCTGATTTTAAGACAAAATAATGTTGAAATTTCCATCTAACAAAAGTGTGGCGAGCAGATGGTGGTATTACCTTTCAAAGCACCAAAAAGCCAGACAACGCCACCTTGGGAATTTCACCCAAAGAATTATATTAAATTTGACACTACCAAATACCAATGCTAATAAAAGGAACTCAAAAGAAGCAAGAGACGTGGTCCTGTTTAACAAGAAAATTATTCTTTCATTCCAGTCTCTAAAAATGTATAAAACCCATGAAAACTTGGGGTTACACTCAAACCAAAAACACCCAACCCACTAATTAAAAACAATATAATCTACAAAACAACATTAAACTAAGTGGTTGCCAGCCACATCATTACAAATTAAACAGGACAACCACATAGACACAAAAACAATGTGCACTAACAAAACTTTTCAAATATATAGTTGCAACAAAATCACATTTTTTCAAGAGATAATGAAGAGGCAACTGCCAGATTAGCTGATTTCACTGAGACAAGAGTGGTGTGACATATTGTTCTTTATTTAGAATGCATTTCCTGCTAATAATCCCAAGCTTTACTAAATGTAACTAATCTGATTACGCCTTAACTGTAATGGAATACAGTTACCTTTTTTTCTGTATCCTGATTACATAATTATTGCTCAAGCTTTTATTTCACTATCACATTTCTCAATCTTCTAGCTGATGGATTGTGCAGGTAGGGATCACCGTGCTTACAAAAGTTTCTAAAAGTTGAACATTACGTCTGCAGACTTTAAACATTGCTTATGTCACTGTCACATGTGATTTCATGCCTGAGAAGAATGTCTGCTCTTAACAAAGTGCACAGTTTGCACGCTTCCTTTGGTAAGTCTGGCTTATATCATGAATACCTCATGCGTTATAATACCCTGTCAGCTCGTCATGCTCCCTACATGATACAAACTGTACTCTTAACATAGACTGAAGCACCTGAAAAGTTCTCTTTTCTTCTCACAGTATTCATAAAAGCACAAATCTGTTCGTCTCCTGGACGACTGCAGTCCTACGAAGATCACATCAAACAAAACATTTAATTATCTGCTTACTTTATGGATGAAGGTTATGACAATAAACAGGACCTCTGCAGAGGCCGCCTATAATACGTTCGTTATGTAAGTTTATATTTAGGTTTGTGTGTTCTCCTTTGGCCTTGGGGCTGACAATATATCACTGCTTCAGTAAACACGACATTCAGGTTTATAATCGTAAAAATCCGCACCGAGTTCGCGCTGGTTATGCAACCTTGGACCACATAGATATAATAATGAAACTTCAGCACAGATGAGTTTGTGTAAAGCCAGTCCTCACCAGGGAGACCTACATACTGATTTAGAAACCACAAATTGGTATTGGTTTCTTTTCTAAAAATAATAACGTATTTTATGAATGCAGCATCTTCCTTTGTAGACCTACAGTGGGTGAATGAAATAATTCACTAAAGCACAAATGCTACAAAGGACAGCGAAGCTCTTAAAAAGAGGAACCACACAAAGAGGACTGCTAATTAAACATACCTGGTGTATAATAGGCATCATAATCAGCACTTAAAAAGCAACAGGAGGCAGTTTAATGTGCTGAAAATAGCTGATATTTTAAATAACAGTGTGCTTTTAACTTAGTGGCAACATTTTATGTGGATGCAGTCCGTTTTCAGTTTTAACATGTTAATGTCACACTGCTGCAAGCCAACCCTTCCTCTTAGAATTTACCTTTATATATTATTAATTTGCAACAGATTTGCACCATTTTTGTTTAAATAAACATACAGTAATACGGAAATGCAGTTAATTAATGCAGCATACAAGGCTCTGGCGGAGTCTGTATGTATGTTGATGATGATTTGTGCAAAAATGCAGTCAAAGGAAATTTTCATGTGAAGATGTCAACAGTATTTCCTTCACTATGTAGCTGATGCACTTAACATTCAACCAGACACAAATTCAAAAAATTCACATGATATATTGTTTTATTTTATTCTTTTCTATTCTATTCTCAATTTACTAACGTGAATAGCCTGAAGGGACCACAAATTTCATTTCATTGTGCAATCCTGTGTTGTATAATGATAAATAAATCACCCCAATAAATGTTTCTCACAAGCACATTGGTGAAATGTTCACTGACATTGTATCTGCTTTCCTTTCATTTTCCTTTCTTGCAATATAACATCCACTAGGACACGCTTTGTTGAAGTTAGAGAAAGATTGTCCTCTTGACAGAACGGGTTTCTTTACTCAACATTTAACTGAAATCAAGATGTCTTTGTTGGCTGAACATGCCGCACACGGGACACAAACCACAATGTCCAGCGTCAAATTCTGGCACTTTGTACACGCACCATCCAAATGGCACCCAGATTACATTTTTCATGTAACATAATAAGTCGCAAAAATGTTTGTATTAAAGGTATCATTAAAATGTGTGTGCTTTGTACGCTCACCATCCACCCTGACCATAGATGCAATATGAGGCCCCTCAGCAAAGACATTAAAAGGCCCCCCGCTTCTCCTAAGAGCAAGAGACCCACGCTGCAAAACACGAGAAGGCAATTGTTTTGCAGTCATTTTGTGTCTCATTATAGTTCCTGCAATTTGCATTGTGGACATTTTGTGTGTCTTTGTGATAATTTTGCTTTTGTTTGTAATAATGCTTCTCTCTTTGTAGTCATTTTGTGTCTCTTAGTGGTCGTTTGCCTTCTCTTTGTAGTAATTCTGTGTTTCCTTGTAGTTCTTTTCTCTTTGTAGTCGCTATGCTTTCCTACATTGTCATTTTGTGTATCTTTCATGACATTTTGCAAGTTTGTTTTTTTTAAATAAAAAAGGTTGAATAATAAAAGGCTTTGTAGGAGACAGGGACAAGGACAGGGCAGCCAGATCCCAAAATATTTAAGAAAAACCTTTTACGAGTGGAACCTGTCGAAGCAGCAAATGAATGCCCCTGGGTTTGGAATGAGATGTTCAACAATGAAACCACAGGTGTAGAGTTGCAACAATTAATTGATTAATAATTGATAATTACATTAATCATCAACCATTGTGATAATCTATTAACTTATATGAGTAAAAGAAAAAATAGTCCACCTTCTTAAATGTCAGTATTTTCGGGTTTCTTTACTTCTTTGTGACAGTAAACTGACAAAAAAAAAAAAATTAAATAAAAATAAATTTGAGGATGACATCTTGGACTTTGGGAAACACTGATCGACATTTTTGTACCATTTTCAGACGTTTTATGAGCCAAATAACTAATCAATTGATTGAGAAAGTAATCAACAGTTGCAGCCCTACACAGCTGTAATGTTTGTTGCATTTTGAAATGAGAACAGTGTGGGGGGAAAAAAAGCATCAAAGACAAAAAGTGGAGAAGTGTCACAAGTTTCATTTATTGATCACAGGCTCAATAAAGAGGTAGACCTAAAGAATTATGAAACACACTAAAACTTAAACCCTCAAAGAAGTGTTTAATTAACACCTCTGTAACACAACCTCAACAAAAACTGCATATTATGACCCTCACAGAGCTGATAGTTATGACAGGACCTGCTTGTATCTGAGGTCACTGTAGAAACGCTGATAGACATGACCTGACCCTAAACCTTAATTAGATGATTTTATCCACTTTCTGCACAAATGTACAGAGACCTAGCAGAGTTGTGATGTGTTTTAACACATTTTGGTACAAGTTGTTTTACCAAAATTGTGCTTCAGGTGTTGAAAAACAAAATCATTTTATTCTGTTATCATAACAAGATCACAAGATAGCTCTCATTTTGTTGTGCAGCATTCTCGACATTAAACCTATTAGATGTGATTCTAAACTAACAACAAGGGAGAAATGTTCACTGCGTAATGGGAATGTTTGATCAAGTCTTATCACATTATTGTAAATAGTAATATTGTTACTTTGATATGAAAACGCTCCTTTATCCACGGAAAAAGAAAACATGAGAGAGGTTTTTTTTTTTTTTTTTTTTAGTTGCAGGTAATTTGTTGAAACAAAAATAGCTGTGCTGGACGTAATGGCTCCTACATTCTCCATGAGTCATCGAGATGTTCGAGACCATTTCCTCAGCTGGACGCCGACTTCAGATCCACTTGTCCTGCGTAATGACCGGCTGTTCTGCTTTAACACAGACACGGGCCTCTGATCCTGTCTTAGGCAAGATCCCTGGGCCATTACTGTCACATTAACAGATTTCTCTTCACATTTCGTTGCATTTTGGTGTCCTGTACAATCCATTGCTTTATTAGATCATTTAAACTTTAAAACTGTGAGCAACTTTCTCAGTGGGTGGCAAGTAAAAGAAGTTTACAGCAAGTGTTCCAATATAATTTAGAGTCCTGATATACTGTTATTTAAGCTCCATTATGAGATGTAGTTTTATCCCTGCTAGTGTCATGGCTTTATGGTTGTGGTTATCTCTCCAATTTTGGTGATCATTAACATTAGGCAACCTGTTAACTCACCCTGTCATGATAATTGCATTATCGACTAAGCATACAATGGACTTGGCCTCAATAATTTTGCTGACCTCAGTATGAGGAATGTCACAACATTTTAGCCAACATGATGCCACAATAAATAGCAGGGTTTTACCTTCCATTATAAGACTTAATGAACAGAAAGAAAACTATTGGCCTCCCTGTACCCCTGTGCCAAATGTTTAATATTTATTAATATGCATTTTTTGTTAACACTCCTTGTTTATTGTTTTGGTTGTGTGGTTTTATTTTGTTTTATTAATATTGTTGAGAAATAAAAGTTCATTGCTTTTTGAACAAGTGTACTTGCATTACTCTGCTATAATATTATTATTATATCACTGGCATTAAATAGTCTTAAATAATAATACAATAAAATACACTTTTATTGTTTATTGCAGTTATTTCTGGGACAATATACTGTCCAACAAAAGCTATCATGATGTGGATTATTGTGTTGAATATAGGAAGTATGCTTTTTGTCCTTGTTCTTCAGAGGTTTTAGAGTCTCAACATGTAGGTAAATGCTGTAACTTTATTAAATATAGAAAATTAAAACAGATGATAAAACCTAAATGAATGAGTGCAGGACCACAACAACATGGGAGACATGGATCAGTGAATGTTTACAGGAATGGCATCAGTTTAACCTGTGACATTTGAGTCTTGTCTCCCCTGCTGTTGTCTTAACCTACGGTATACTTGACCGCAAAGGTGAGCAGGTGAATGATTTTAGTCATCGATCTCCAATACATCTTTCAGGAAATCTGAGATAGGTTCAACAGTTTTGCTGATGGTGTCACTATTCACTGCTGCCGAAGGTCGATGGGGACACGAGCAGCTGCAGTTCTGTCCCAGATGGTTTAAATAAAAAGGACTCAACACCATGAACACTAACTAAGTAGGGTAGACTCGAGACGGTTGCCAAAAGGGAGGGCTGGGACAAGTCTTATTCCTCCAGTCAGCGACAAGCTTGAGTGATGATACTCATATCTCATGTGCTTAGTTAGACCCTCTCACCACCAGGAAGACTGAAGACACATTCAAAAACTGCAGCTGCATTTATTGAACAAAACAAAAACAAAAAACAACTTGTTTTTAAAGGATGAAGTTATTTTGTTTTTCACAAGCTGCATTTTCTTTTTTTGTCATGCTGTCCTGACATCTTGAACGAATTAATAAAAACTTTATGTTGATTCAACATAGACAAGTAATTGTAGGGCACATCAAAGGAGATTTGCATTGTGCAGTAAATAAAGTTGTATAAGGATAGTTTACACACTGGAATGTGACAAAGATCAGTTTTTAAATGCAGTTGAAGTTAAAGATGCAGTTAAAGATGCAGCTCTGTACAATAAATGCATGTTCAATAAAAGTTTGTTGCACTGCAAATTGTTCTACTCTCCTTGTCTCATACTGAAATATAGACAGATTGAATAGCATTTGTTACATCTGCACATCGACTCAAGGGAGGCCTATGTTCTACACAAAAACAAACAAGACATCAAATA
>JAJHUR010084693.1:35541-67503 GCA_027495735.1 Lutjanus campechanus
GAATTAAGAGTGATGCACTACTCTGCAAAAGAAAAAAGGATGAATCATTGAATATTCATATTTGATGGCCAAAACTGATTTGACTACGAAAAAGTCAGGAACAGTCCAAAAATATATCCTACACTTAAGGATATAACATGTAACATTTTCAGATATATGTTTTACTGTTTGTTGAATTGTGGACTTACTATCCCAAATGCTTCTAACAATATTCAAACTCATGAAACGTGTAATTTATTCAAGGTAATAGTATGTTTCCTGCTAGCCACTGCTAGCTAGTTGCTAGTTGCTAAAACAGAGGATACATTGGATAAGCCAGAGGAATGATGTCTGCTATCGTGCCTAAGTGCAACCTGAATAAAACTTTAATATTACCTCATCCAAACATGATTTCTACATCGCTCAGCTTCCGTGCCAGTACTCCGGCTGCTTCTCCAAACTGGGGGATTTGCAACTGCCAAGTAGATTTATTTTTTTTTTAAATATGTCTATAACACAAAATGTTGTGTTTGATTATTTAAAGATTCTTGTCCGCTCCTTTTATCCCCCTATAGCCTCTTAGTTGTTTGCTTTTCTGTGGTGAAATGTTCTTGGAGGTTACTGCTTTCCATGATTAAGCATATATTTTTGGACTATTTCAAAGAGGGGAATGGATTAATACAGAAATAAATTGTAAAAAAATCTGTCACATTTGAAGTCTATATAGGTGGATGATTGATAATCAAAAATAGATTTTGTATAGAGCATCATTAAACATCCCGGTCTTCGTTTACATTCACATAATCACTATCTTTAGGAAACAGATGGGTCCATGCATCCCACGCAGCCATGGTACAGACACATACACACATACACACACACACACACACACACACAGGCTGGTGTGTGTGTGTGTATGTGTGTATTCTGCCACCCACGAAGACATGAGTGATGGATTCAATTCACTTCTAATTCAACTTCTACAGGTAGTAAAATTTTACAAGAATTAGGACATTTATGTAAATTGAATAAGAATACCGGTTCCTCTCTTATCCTATCTTTCTTTTGGCCAGGCTCCAAAGAAAGACCAGATGTTGACAGTAAGTGAATTTCAGCTAAATGTTCAGTTAACAACTCAACATGCATTTTTGAATCACATCTGTCTCTGGAGACATGTCGTACAGTAGCTTCCTGCCTTAAGTCTGCAGCAGCGCAGAGGAGAACCAGGAAAATATGTACAAAGGCCAGGACAACACAGAAAAGTAGCCCCAAAAAGAATAGAGTTACAGATTAATGGTTATTTTCCTTTAAGTCTGTTGCTCAGTAACTGCGGACTTTGACCAGGAGCTGAAATAAATCTCTGGGTGGTTTAATGAGAACATAAATCTTTACAATTGGAAAAAATAATGAGGAAGAAACTCGTAAAAACAGTGACATATATAATGCAGCAAAATGTGACCTGTCGCCATAAAATAGACAGCACAGTATTTGTGTATATTTAGTGGGTGGCCTCAGTTACATGTGTTGTACATCCTCCACTACCAGAAACAGGATGCTTGGAATTTCACACTGAAACATTTGAGGGAAAAATCTGTATTTATCGTTGAGACAAATCAACATTTCAAGGCAACTTACTGCAAAACATTTTTGAGTTTTGAACCCAACTCAAACTCTGAAATAATGTCTTTGTTTGGAACCAAAAAAAAAAAGTTTTGACAACCTATAATCATTAGTTGAGATTATTTATTTTTCTTATTTAGATAAACTTGAATCTGTTAGTTTTATTTATTTATTTATTGAAAATATTAAAATATTAACCATTATTCACTTTCACTTCAAAGAGTTTACTCAGTCATTTTTAAAATACATTTTTGGGGGGTTCTGAGATGTAAAGATTCAAGTTTATCTAAAGAAGAAAAGTAAATAATCTCAACAAAAGATTAGCAGTTGGTAAAACTTTTTTAAAAAGTTTGAGTTGGGGGCGGAGGTTTAGCTCAGTTGGTAGAGCGTCCGCCCCATGTACTGAGGCTGTGAGTCCTCTGCAGCGGCCGCTGGTTCGATTCCCGCCTTCGGCCCTTTGCTGCGTGTCATCCCCTCTCTCTCTACCCCATTTCCTGTCCACTCTTCAGGCTGTCCTCTCAAATAAAGGCAAAATGGCCAAAAAAATAACTTAAAAAAAAAAAAAAAAAAAGTTTGAGTTGGATTCAAAACTCAAAAATCTATTTCAATAAGTTGCCTTGAAATTTTGAGTTTTCTCAAGTTTTTCATTTTTACAGTGTGTAATGTCCTCCTTTGAAATTTCTATTCTGGGCCAGAATAACTGTTTCAGTTTGTTCATATTAATTATATTTACAAGTAATAAAAAATTATTAATAATATTTTAGACGGAGTAGAGGTTTATACATTTAGCAATATGCTAATAGGGTCTGGCAGACAGTAAAACAGACAGTTGCTGAACTCCGACTCCAGAACGTGTATTTTCAGAGCAGTGGGCTTTTGCTTTCAGGATAACAGGCTGAACTTTACACTGACAGACAACAGTTACAGCTACAAACAGCTGATCATCTTACAGGGGAGCTCATCATCAATTATTATTGTCAATTTACTGTACAATGTTGCTGTCGTCTTACTCTCTGCAGTGCTCCTGCTGCCTGCAGAGGTTTCCCTGGGGTTGGGGAGGAGGGAAACAGCTCACTTCAACCTCAGATTGTATATTAAATAGAGATTCAACCTATTTAATATGCAGTCTATGGCTCCAATGAGCTCTTTGGCCGTCTGTACTCATTTTTGCACGTGCAATTGTTACATATTTCCCCTTTAAAAGGAAATTTAACAAATAAACTCCATACAGTAATTTCCTGTTTCAGTGCTGCACATCATAGGCTACAGAGTCAAAAGGTGTTGGTGACGTATTCCTTCCTGCGATGCCCTGTTCAGAGAGTTGAAGGGCAAACAGAAATAGACGTGTCTGAGTTTGGGGCCACCTTGCTGATAATGGCACATCAGAGCACTTCAGCTTGGCCTTTTACCTAATTACAATCCTCTTATTGTATATGATTGACTTTGCCTAGTATACTGCGTGCCATCCATGGTTGTTGGGGTAAATATTAGACTGGTTGTGCGTAACAACAGAATGTCTGAGTGTTTATTCTCACAGCACATACATGAGTGTTATATATACGTAAGGTTTACCTCATATGGAACAAATCCAGGCTCAGACACAGTGAAAGAAGTTGTCAAAAGCTGGAGTCCTACATGGAGTTGTAGACTTTCACAAATGTTTGCTGGACTGTTGTAATCTGGAGTTTCTAGATTGTGGTCAGAGAGGTCATCACATGTCGGTCTGATTGCCAGACAAGAACATCGATGCTGGACGAGTCTGCAAAGCCTCAGATTAGGTTCAGTGACAATGTTTTTGCATGTCTCATGTTTTTTTGTTTTTTTTTTAATTCTCATGTTTTTTCAATATCTGCACATGGCAAATCTGGGTTGGTTAAACTCAGGGAAAGATTGTGTTTCAGACAAATAAATTGTGGTTAATGTTAAACGAGTAAAACACTTGGTTAAAGTTGGAGAAAGATTGTGTTTACAGTTAATAAAAACATGAACATCCACTGAAGGTCTGTTATGGAACATGGACTACAGCCTCCTGCATAAATGTCAGACGGACTAGGTACCCATCCACCACCTCAGCCTCCACACCTTTTCTAGGACACACTGCCTGCCAGGGTGGCACTGAATGTCAGCTGTGAACCAACAACTTAATTCCTTGGATGCAGTCAAACTCAAAAGGTGAGAAGTGCTCGATGTCATCCAACATTGGAAGCTTTCCAGCTAAAAAATAACTGAAAATATATCACCTGAGCAAAAGCCACCACAGCTTAATGTTAAAGTCAAGATTCAAGTTCATAATGATGCAACAAAACATGAAACCAGGAAAAGGAAACCTTCCAACCTCTGTTTTCATTGATGTATAATCAATTACCTTAGAACATGATTTCCCAAACTTCTTCAGCTTGAGATCCAAAAGAGAAATTTGGTGTCCTCCAAAGAATCAAACTTTCCATATTAGGGACAAGCCCAAAGCTGGCGATGCAATGTTGGAATGTCAGTCACAGCCAGTTAGATAAACTCAGCAATCGTGGCTAGTTGTGTAATGTGTATATAAGATATAAATATGCAGAATGTGAAGGGTTAAAAAAAAGTGTTTAAAAAGACATAAATATTTATAGAGTCTAAAGGATTAAAAATACAGGTGCCCACCATGTCCACCATGGTGCACCACCGTGTTTCAGCAGTAGTCTGACATGGATAAACCAAACACTAGCTCTGAACAGGGCCTTTCTATTTTACACAAGTTTTGTGGCCCCTTTTAGGTCCTCCTACACATGCTTGAAGTGGAGAGAATTGCAAGATGATTACATCATTCAAGCTCACCACTAGATGACACTAAATCCTACACACTGGTCCTTTAAGAAGAACTTCAGGCGTGTGCTCGCGAACATGCATGCGGCTCCATTCTGAGAGGCTACGCATGACATTTGGGCTAAAAACATGGTGTAAATGGTGTCTTTTTGGTTCAAATTTTAATGTCCCAGCTTACGGACACTTGGATTACAGCACACGAGCAGTATGGAGACATTTTGTGGGTTTTTTTGTGTTCTTTTTTTTTTAACATTTTGAAACTGGTCAACATTAACTTCAATTGTACTGGATTTGGCTGCAACGCTGTTTCCCGCTGAAACACCGGGAGTGGAGATCTTCACCCATCCTCACATCAGCACAGGGGTGAGTAGATACTGAGTGAATTTTCATTTTTAGGTGAACTATCGCTTTAAGGGATAGATAATTGTCTGCTGGTTGTGGCCTTTTCTGTACTGTACAGGCATGAGAGTAGTATCGGTCTTCTCGTGTAACTCTGCAAGAAAGTGAACAATTGCATTTCCCAAATATGAACTATTTCTGTAAATCTAAATTTAGGGAGTTACTAAGGCACAGAGTAGGGTATGTTCAGTGGTGTATTTGTTTAGTTGACAAGTGTATCATGTTATAATTCTCAGCCATTGAGAACCCAGTCTTTCTTATCTCACCTCAACTCCATCTAGGTTGTTGCCCTAATTTGGATTTTTTGGGGGGGTCAACGCCTGCAGCAAGCAGTTTGAAAAATCTCACTTTTAGAAACATATGGTGTGGAAAGAAACACTGTTTATGTTTTTCTATAGTCTTTGGTCTTTCCCTTTAAGGCAAAAAAAGAAACATGAGGAAGTTCGCCCCATTTGCTGTGTGTGCATCTGTTCAACATGTGAAACAGTCATATTTCAGCAGCATGTAAGTCTAAAAGGACCCAGTGGGCCTGTGGCGACTCTGTTAGAGCTTAGTGATGAGTTGTTTTAATTCACGGGCTCAGCTGTTAACTACATTTTAAATTTAGAAATTGAGGTTTTAAATGTCACAGGATGTCCTTTGCTGGCTTTTCTGCATCATTTGTTGATCAGACTGTGTGCTGGACAATCTTCAGCCTGTAATGATCACTTTTCTTCTGCCTGTAAGCACAAGTTTAATATGCTTTATGTTTTTAAACTACTGATTTACAGACGTGCTTTCAAATATAGAAAACAAAGCAGAACAGTGATTTGTGTGAAATTGTAAACATGTTGGCAAGAGGTTGACTGGATCCAGGCTCAGTGAACGGAAAAGTAGCTGCTGTGCCCCGGGTGACTCTGCTTTCCGTCAACGGTGACCCGGAGATCCGGTTCACAGAGGAAACTGCTCAGTATTCACACCCCACATTGTCCTCCGAGGAAAACCCCCCGCACACATCACTGTAAAGAAACATCATTATCTTCTGCAGGAGGAATGAGCTGTGGGATAACAACGGTCTACAGCCACGCTGTCAGACCATACTTAGACACAGGCATGCCATAACATAAATGCTAACGTTAGCATAACATGCTCACGGCAACAAGGCTAACATGCTGATATATAGCAAATATAATGTTTATCATGTTCACCAGTTTGCTAACATTTTTTAAGATTTGCTACTTAGCAATAAGCGCAGTACCACCACGTTATATAATTAGGTAAGCGATTAGGTTGTACACACGTTATAAATCATTAATGAACTGTTTTAACACATTACATAAAAAGAGCAACAGTTACCTGTTGCTTGCCAAATAGTGAGCTCACATTTATCTGTACTGTTAAGCCTCAAATGTCATCGCTTACTTTGTGACTTTGTCTTCTCCATCAGCCAGCATTTATACCTGTCAGCCCCATCAGATATTTTGTTAATAAGGGTATGTTCACACTGCAGGCAAAAGTAGCCTAAATCTTCTTTTTTTTTGCTCCCATGTGACCCAGGTTTGTTTTTTGCATGACAATGTGAACAGCACAAGTCACCTGGAATCTGATCTTTTCAAATCAGATTCAGGCCACTTTAACATGTGGTCCTGAATTAGATACAGGTCTGATCTACCACAGTATGAGCTGTCATTTCAGAATCCATGCCTGTTATGTCACTTACACCTGAAGTGTCTTGAATATCATTTTGGACCGCAGATGGACTGAATAACAATTACAAAGGTGCACATGGTCACCAATTCATCATTGTCATCAGTTTTTCTTTATTTTTGGATTAAATCAACAAATTGATTAAACATTTTCTTATACTTTCATTTGGTTTTATAAAACAATTAAGGACAAATAAGCCAAACTAAGCTGATGGTTGAGTAATAATGATGAAACTTGCACAGTGTTTATTTTGAAACTTTCACATCCTCACTCTCTGCCAGCTGGAATAAGGGACCTGCCATATTGTCTGTTTCGAGATCCGTTTTTCTCATTCTTCCAACATGAAGTGGCCATTTCACTCAAGTGTTTTCTGCAATTTCTTTTAGATGGTGCAGAGTTGAACAAATTAAGAGTAGATAGAATTTAGAGAGCAAAATACAGGACCAATTTTAGCTCTCAGAGTCAAGATGAAGATTGGTATTTTTCAGGTAACCACACAAAAGTCTCTTGAGCTGTCTCAAGCAGGCACAACCCCACCTCAGCTCAGCAGCTTTAACATTATTGCTGTGTCTCATGCTGCAGGGGACAGCTAAGAAGGATGGGCTACGTGGGATCACTGATGAAGTTGTTCCTTTGTCGTGGCCATTCAGATCTGCAGCAGCTTCTTGGATTACCGCTGGATCAGTAGGCATTTCAGTAAGTGCCAGGGGAGTTTGAAAATGACTCTTTCACTCCGTCTCACCACAGTTGTTGGGCTGGTGTCCTTGCCAAAACGATTCCCGCAGAAAGCCTGTGAGTCATGGCAGCCTTTTGGACCCTTGACATTGTGTGGCTGCAGATTCCTGAAAAATGATAATGAAAAGCTGATGAGATGTACGTCAGGCCAAGTGGTACGCTGTTCTGTGGGACTGCGTGAGGACATGATGTTGTGGGAGAGCTCATGAAGCAAAAACACAGCAACAGAAAAACAGTCTCTAATGAATGTTTAATTACTATGTGTACATTTAAAATAGTGGATAATCACAAGAGATGTTATTTTTCTCTGATTTCATTTGCCCATGTGGCTGCTGTTCTTCGTGCTTTTGTTTTTCAGTGCCAGACTTTGTCATATCTGAATGAGTCCTCTTAATTCCTTTCTCTCATGGTGCATTAAACAGACCCATAACATCTGAAAAAACAACTTTACATAAAACCTGAGATTCTGTGAGATTTACTTGGCTTATTTTGAACAACTACATTTCCATTAGGTGCTCATAAATCTACGTGACGGGTACAGAGTGAATATTTTAGATTCTTTGCCTTCGAATTGTGACTGATATACTGTCTGTATCTCTGTACACCTTACATAACATGTCTGTGAGTAGTTTAAGAGCCTCTTCATCCCAGCATCTATTAAATTGAATCTAAACAGTGCATTAAAGAATCTGCCAGGGACAAGATGAGACAGTACAATAAATCCATGGAGACCTTTACATTGCACATGATGTTTTTTCCTTAAGTGGAATAATGGTAAATTAAACAGATTTGAAGAAGCCAGAGAAGTAATATTATCATCTCATCCTGCATATTTTTTTCATCTCTACATACCAACTCATAAGAATGATGCAGAGAGCCCTACCATTTTCCAAACTCCAACGACCAGTTAAGTTTAGCAGAGACAACAATGTCAAAGACAACATGTGGAGAGAAAATAGCAAATAAGCTTCAGTATTGTGATGGTGTGTATATCAAGTGTCAACAGTCTACCGAATACATTTTTGTTTAAACCAGTCAAAGTTTAAACAACCAGGTGAAACAGTTTCAGCTCCTGAACCAAACAGTGAAACTTGCCTAGCAGTCCTCTGTTTCTCTGCATTGGCTGTACCCAGATATGTTTTTTTCTTCTTCTTTTATTTAGTAACCAGAGAACCAGGTCACATTCATGTGATTAACTGATTAGATCTTTTATTGCCACGGTGCAATTTATTTTTAGAAGCTCAATCATTTATTATTATGTGTGTCACTGTTGGTGTGTTAAAGCCATAAGGCTTTCATGATAGTTACTGTTGTAATACAGCACGTGTGCTTCAGTTACCATGGTTACGCTTCGCTCACATCATTCTTTAATTTTACTGCAGAGCATTAATGTTGGTTGTTAGTTAGCTTAGCTAACAGAGTAAGTTTGCCCATGTTAGCTAGCTTCTCCAAAACTGACAAAACAAAAAGCAACAGAAAGCTAAACTGGAGGATGAGAAAGTTGTTCTCTTTGAAGAATATGGACAGCACAATCCCATAATACAAATTAATTTAGCCCAGCCAGAACAAATACACACAAGCAGACAAACTGTACATTAAATAATGAAGAAATATAAAATAGTAGTGTTGCAGCAAGAAAGGAGACATCCAAACATTGACAGGAATTGACCAAAATGATAAGTGTCAATAAAACAATAGAGCTAACATTAATGTAACGTTTGGCTAGCTAGCTACAAAGTTGCTACTGCTAACGTCAAAGCTGTGCTCAACAAGTTGCATATCCCTCATAGTGATTTTTCCTGTCCGTCAATAAGCAGTCACCATAAATTCAGCCATTGTCTTATGTTTCGCAAATTAATTCACTTTCAAAAGACTGTTATTGAACCCTTAAAATGTGCTGAGGAAAGTGGTCGCCAAGGAACTTCTAGCAACGCATAAGGGAATAAGAAAATCCTCATGGTGATTTTATGCAACCCATTTTTTCCTCAGGGATCTTTGATCTGACCCAATCTAACCCAAGTAGTTTTATGCAACCGGCACAGGTTTTGTTTTTGGTTTTTTTGGTTTTTTTGGTGCCAGAAGCTGGCCAGAATTCATGTTTTTATTCTGGCTTGTGTGTTTGGCGTGTGCATTGTTGAAAGCTGTCAAGAGCTTTGAAAGGCTCTCATTCTTTCAGATTAGAGTCACCGCGAACTGAGCTGCTGCATTAGGTCACTGCCAGCGTGGAATACGCCTGAGACTGCACAGACCGGCTCCCCAGTGTTGACTGAAGGGTCTGGATTGGACTCGACCGAGCTGTCGTCCTTCTCCTCTCTCAGGGTGGATTGCTTTCAGGGTCTTGCAGGCGGTGTCACAAGGTTGTCTGCTGATAAGAGATTTATTTTTTAAACAGGGTGGTGGGTTGGGGGGGTGGCTGTTGGTTTGCCCAGTCAGTTTGTATCTGGTCAAACCTCTGCTCAGTATCAGAGGTTTGATATATGGTGTTGGTTTAACCTCTGATTATTGACACAACTGTCACAGTACACATTATATATGATACTGAAGATTTATGTCATGCAGAAAGGAAAGCTATAGATACATAAGTGAAGCCTACAAAGCACACAACCTGATCTGACAACATTTACACCTGGATGCACACACACTGTCAATACACTGTCCTCAGTGGCCTCTTTACACACAGGCAATATCATGGTCATATATGCACCATGGGAAATGTTGCAGTGTTTATAAGTTAAAAATTCAGAAATGTATTATTATTACACTCATTCTTGATCATTGGCACAAACCTGTATTTTGAGGGGTTTTTGAATTTTACTCATCTGGGCAAATATATTTTTAAAAGATCAAACTCTTGGTTATTAAACCTTGCAATGGGCCTTCTAGGGATGAGTTTTTTTCTTGATAAACAGACAAAATGGTTTTTCATTTCCCAGTATGGTTGTAGTAAGCAGTCATTTTATTTTTAAAGTTGATAAGAGCTCTCCTGATGCTAATCAAAATACACATGTTTAAACCATAATTCTTATTTAGTTTTAATTTAGAATGGCTTCAGAGTTGACATGTTATGCTTGAGACACATCTGATAACAATATTATTTGAGGAATTTGTTAAATAATAGAAAGTTTACCAGTGCTTGAAGCAGTATTCCTGCCTTTTTTAAACCAGAAAATGAGACAGGTCCTAAGGGTATAGTTAAACGTTTTTATGCCCGATTAAATAATGTTTCAAATAGAGTGAGAAGAATCTGAGACACAACTTTAAAGGGCCAACGTTTTCATAACAAAATATTTTTAAAACAAATTATAATAGCAAATGTTTATATGATGTTCATATGTATTTTTTAGTTTTAGATTTTGAAGGCTTTTAGCACATTTTTTAATTGTTTGAAGTTGTGAATTCTTGTCTGGGACATGAACACAGAGCAAGTTTAGAAATAAAGATTGAAGGAAAAAACTATCAATTAGAGTCTTGATATTCATAGTTTTTAAAGTTTGTTTTTTGGTAGGACATGATTTGTCCCAACTCTCAAGAATGAGTGATTATTATTTATTCAGTGATTCAATACCTGCATGCCAAATTGAAATTTATGCAGTTGAGAAACAGTCGTTGTTGGCACTAATCCCCCCCCTCCTTTTCCCTATCATGCCAACACAGGCAGCTCGACACAACAGAGCTCAAGTAGAGTGGCTCCTATTCTTGTCTCAGCTGACAGGACGTGTTTCCTTAGGAGGCCACTTATCGTGTTTGTCTTGACATTCCAGACCCAAACAACATGGCGAGGAGGCAGAAATAATCACGCTGTAACGTGCGGCGTTGCACCTGTATTTCTACAGGCAGATACATCAATTGAACAAAAAATATAAAGCTTTTATTCAACTGCTTTACTGTCACACAACTGTTCTTCAGGGGTATTTATACTGAGAGGTTTTTAAACCACGTCGCAGCTTTTTGGCCCACAATTACATTGTATTATCTATTTTATGCCTGAAACTATTTTATGTTTGCTGCCTATTTTTGCCGAGGACACACTTGAGAAGAAGGTTGTGTGGTGGAAGTTTTTGGGATTTATTATCTTATTATCATTATTATTATTATTATTATTACTACAACATGGCTCCACATTCTCGTTCCACTAAAGCTCACTGACAAAACACATTTTATCTTGTTTGTTTAACCCATAAACTGGAGTGTAAAAGTGAAAAGGTGTGGTTTTACAGGAGGTGGTGTGTCGGACTATTTATCAGCTGGGAGCAGGGGCTTCCTTCCTCCTTTTTACACTCATTCAACATGTCTGAATAACTCATAAAGCTTAGTTGTGTTTGACTGTGGACTGTGTTTCTTTTTAGCTGTCCCACCTCCATGTAAGTAAACCTGGCAGATTTTCTGATAACCACAATGGTTGATTATGACAGCCATAATATCTTTCTGCAGGGTGTGTTCAGGCTTTTTTTTTTTGGCATGGAGATATAAGAGGTACCTATCGATAGTCAGTGTATTACCCAGTAGATGCCCAGTTTTGAGAAGCAGCAGGAGGACCAGTGTCAGAAGCTAAGCAATGGACAGGGTCAGCAGCGAAACAAGTGTGTGATATATTTAGAATATTTTCACCGCTTTACCTTGCTGTCAGACCACCATGAGGTTATTTTTGCAAAATATTGCTCTCTCCCTTTTGCAAAAACAGTAATTTTCCTTTGCAGAGTGTGGGAATTGCTGGTCCACAGCTACCTCAATGTGTTGTGTGACTCTGGCAAATCTGAACTAACCCTTCCAAGTTACACAATAACAAAAACAAACAAACCAACTATGGCAGTGGTAGATCAACAATTCCAGTGTTCTACATGGTAAATTACAAATTTTGCCAACTTTGGTTGGGCAAGAGAGAGCGATATGTGGCTTATATTACAGCGGTTTTCCCATGGGTAAAAACCTGCCTGATGGCGAGGTAAAGTGGTGAAAATATTCAAAAATCTGTCTTCTTCAAACCAGGGGTGTATATACTGCCATCTACTGCAGGTAAAACACTGAATTGCGGAATTACCAATCCAAACTATCCCTTTAATGAAACAATAATTGAATAATGTTATAAAACACACTCAGTAGAAGTTACTGTAAGCACCCAACATTTTAGGACTTTTTTTTTTTTTTTACTGAAGGAGGAAACTGATAGCTGCAAACTTTCAGCCACAATAGGTCAATATGATTTTTAAGGTAACTGGGTGGCATATTACTTCAAGAATTCAAACTCCTTATGGTTACTGTGCTCTGTGACAGGAAACTGCACAACTTTTACTGGCTACCTTCCACATCAAGTGCATATTTGAAACTCAAAAGAAAAATAACAAAATGATAACAAACCAGGTAATTTACTTCTGTCAGTCATTTTATTATAGTTCGGCAAGTCATTTTCCATCTGCTTATTTTCTTTCATCTCTCCATACCGAGCCCCCCTGGCAGAGGAATGTTTTAATTAGCTCTATTGAAATTCAAAACATGCCATAGTGTAACAGTAGATAGTATGTGGCAGTTTTGGGAGCTAATTTAGAAAACCATACGATCTCCAGCAGCCCAGGGCTCATTGCACTTGAGAACGGAGCCACTGTACATTTCTGTGATTCGAACACAGTTAATAGCTGCTGTGGATCGGTGGGAATGATTTCATGTTATGAATATTCTCAAGCACTTCTGTACATGCACACCGGCACATATGCACGCTGTGCTGTGGGGAACAAATAAAGCTTTGATATATATGATGGGAGCGGAGGTGATCGAGCTACATCAGCATGAAAGTCATTGTTGAGGATTAGACAGATTGTTCTCGTTATGGCCGCCGCTTCTGTGAGCAATTATCCCACCACGCTACGCTTCCAATAAGTGTTCACACAACATGATTGTATGGCAGCGAGGCAGTTTTTTTTCTTTTTTCTATCTGAGACATGTACACGTAATCCATCCTAATTCAGTTTTAATTGAACTGCAGCAGTGAGAGGACATTTCCCCCCCTCATCAGGCACAGTGAGAGCTGAATGTGTACAGTGTGACCCAGGCATCACCCCTCTGACATGCTATCTTGGTGTGGGTGATATTCCCAGCAGTGTCTTTTTACTGTTTGTTAGGATTTGTTGCTACAGACCCCTCAGGCAACAGTGCCATGTCTCCGTTTCATATCCTGAATCCCGTCACTGAATGTCGTAAAGGACAGCAAATATTGATCCTTCTTCTTTGGTACATGGCAGCACTCACATCTCAAACAGGTCTTTGCTTCTGATAAGGCGGCATCAGTGGGAAAGGTCAACAAAATTTTGTCAAAAGAGCAAAAGATAAGAGAATCTTACACCTCAGCCCGTCTAAAGCCCCTGACCTGACATATATTAAAATTATATAACTAGTTAGATTTATGATGCCTCTGCCACAATTTGGAAAAAGGAACTGAATGAAGACGTTATTTATCATTTTTGCTTGCTGAAAGTGAATCCAAAGCCAACTGTGTGAAACAACTGGTTATGAAACAGTCTCAATTTATAACTGGTGCCTCTTCAGTGTTTCCCAAACTTTTATTCTGGGGACCCTATGTTTTTTTTTTTTAAACCATCGCAACCTTTCACAACAAACCTTATCAATAAATCTCAGGAGGAGTTAATTTCTGCCTAAATACACCTTCCTGACCATTTCACTATTGGTTGCTATTTCCACATCACCTTATATTATCTTGATGCATGTTATTGATGTTCATTGTCCGTAACCGCTTATCCTTGAGTTAACGAGCCATCTAATTTTTTATTTCATCATATCAGGAAAACAATATAGGACATTTTAGCCTACTTCATGAAAGAGACATGATAAATGCATTTTGATGGAATTAACAGGCTCTTGTTTTTTCCTCTCATCAGAAAAGCAATATGCACATTTTTAATGCTTTATAAAAGGTGACCTGCAGATATTACATTTGCTGAATTTCTTCCATAATCTTTTATTTATTTGGCGACCCAAATTAAATAGAGATTATGACCAACATAAGTTAACAAGACCTTTCACAAGAACGGCTATTTCTATAATAGTTATTCTTGATGCCTGCCACCTGGTTGTATTCTCTGTTAAATCAGATGAGAGGAGCCTTTGTTTACATTTTCCTAGTCAAAGTTACAGTGAGTAGTATGTTGACCAGTTAAGAAGAAACAGGACATTTTATTTAGAAAATTATATTTTGTGGTTAATGTGGTAGAAACTTGAAACTTAATGCGTGACTCCATTCAATTTCAGTTCCTGTTTTTCACTTTTCTTTCACTTTATTAGCACATTTGACATGTGTTGTCAAAGCACAATTACAACATTAAAAGTGATTAACAATAATAATGCACATAGCAATAGTTCATGAAATAACCAAATCAAGTTGTTTGTAAAATGTCAATGTGATTATGACAGTAACAATGAAGGTGAACTCATGGTGATTTGATCAAGAGTCATTGCAGCCGATTCTAATGCCAAAGCATTAAATAAACCTCTAAAGCACTAGTCACTTAGTCAATGATCTTCTAGGCAGTGAGTGAAACCTCTTAAACCACATTTTTAAAACTACATAATTCATAATTTCTTCAGAACTGTTCACATGTGATTTGATCAGGTTGAGAATGAAAATTAATCACTTAATACAACCTGACATGTTGTGCACATTTACATGTAGGGCAAATTATGTGCCATAACCAGTGAATATGTTTCTTGGGAATCTTTATAAAAATGATGTTATAATCAGAAAAAAATCCAAATATTGCATTGAATCACTGCTAACACTGGCTTGTTAGTAAATTACAGATCCATTCCAGGTCTATACAGTATACTGCTATCCCCAATGTCCTGTACTCAGCTGCTGGGAGACATACTGACAGAAACACACCCCTCCCTCCAGGTGACCAGTGGAACTGGGCTGAGGAAAGGGAAAGTGTCTTTTAGCAAGGCAGCAGGCGTAACCTGATGAGAAGAAGGTCACAGCTCTTTGAAACATTTCCTCAGCAACAGTCTGCTCAGAAAATGTTTCTGCAAACTCATGTTTGCAACTGTCCAGAGAAACATACACCAGATATATTTTTGCATTGGACCGAGAGCCCATTAACACCTTCTCCTCAGAGAGGATGGTGTTTGCCTGGCCTATAGCTTTCTGCATCTCCCTCAGTATGTACTTCTCATCATCCTTGTACCAAAGACAAATCTGAATAAGAACCCCAATTGGAAAACAGCAGAAACTAGAAATAGTGATTACCCATATTCCAACAGGTTGTGTGTTTATATGCATTGGTAGATAATAGCCAAGACAAAATATAACTATCATATATGCAGAAAAACATGACAAAAGAAAAATAAGTATTAGACTACTAAGATAGAGCAGCACTCTAACCCAAAGTGGACGCAGCCACACTTTATTTTGAGAGACACTATTGATCATCCTCACAGCCTTTTTGTACTTCTCATGGTCCTCAATGATCAGGCGCAGTTGGTCTGGTACCTCCATGTCACTGAACTGACCACAATCCCATTTATTGAGTCCCTCATCATTGACAGCAGTCAAAGGCTGCAGGGCCTTCCCGTTGTAGATAGAGGGAGGTTGGAAGGGCACCACAGTGGAGCCTTGAAGCTGCTGGTTTGGGGTGCAGAGCACCTTGAGCAGCTTTTCCATAAAGTTTGGGGCACTGGCCTCCAGGTAGGTGAGGTGGCAGAGGTGGAGAGGAACAGACACTCCTGGCTCCAGCAGCACGGGGACGATGGGTTTCCTCTCCAGGCAGTCTCTGAGCAGAGACATGTTGGCCTCCAGGAGACACCAACGGCTCCTCACAAACTCTGGGCTGAGAACCAGCAGCACCTTCTGACTCTCCTGGATGCAGTCGGACATGTTCTCCAACACGGTGCGGCCGGGAGTGAAGTCACGCTCATGGTAGCAGACCTGCAGGCCGCAGGACTCAAGCTGGTTGATGAGGGAGTGAGTCCACTGGTAGTCAGTGCTGCTGTAGCTGATGAAGACATGGTAACACTCACCATCCCTCAGTGTGGGGGGAACATAAACAGCAGGAGACAGTGGTACAGCAGGCTGTGACTGAATGTCAGAAGGCATTGGCTCCATTATCTATTAAAGAACTGAAGGGAGAAAAACATAAATTGTCAGCATATTTTCTTATACAACCAAGTTGACTGAAGCATCAGTTGGTCACTTGCAACCCCTAGCAGCCGGTTAAGAAGAGTGAGAAGTCAGCTGTCAATAGTCGTGTAAAACAGAGCAGACAAAAAATAGACATCCATGTCTGTCCAGACTCACATAATGTATGTAATGAAGACTTTGAAGGCATCTGATATGGGACTGACCAACATTCTGACCTTTAACTTTCAAGGAACTCAAATGTATTAAGTATAATTTTTCAAAAAATGGAAGTTCTCACAATACAATACATGTGTGATTCCAGTTAGTAATTTCCAGATGTGCTGTCTTCACTTATAGACTTTTTTTTTTTTTTTTTTTACAGAAGTCTGATAGAGAGCTGAACATTTTGTCATAATTAGCATTGGAGCATTCAATCACTCGCATGTGTGTGCATGAACAACAGACATGCAGCTTTTCCGCTGATAATCCTGTATCCTGTATACTGGACCAATCAACCTAATTTTTTTGTGCACATTCATGTGTGTTCTTGAAAAACCCTAAAAAACCCTTTTCATGGCTTGACACCAGTGACCGTCGTAACTAGAGGCATTATGTTTTCAGGTCATCCCATTCTTGTGAACTTGGCACAAATGACCATTTGGACTCAAGAATGAACTGATTAGATTTTGGTGGTTAAAGGTCAAGGTCACCGTGACCTTATGTCCGTCCCGTTCGTTTGAGGGCGATATCTCAGGAGCTCTTAGAGGGAATTTCTTTTTAAGGTTTTTCAAAAAATTCTCACTCACAAAGGTCCTTCAGCATAGTCACATAGTCATGAATGACAGACATAAATGCACACAAATGGACAACCTCAAGAACTGTAGAGCATGCACATGTACACACAGGCAATCGCATTATCCCTTCCAGGCTTATGCATGCGATACAAATGGGTAAATAGTTGTTACAGGACGAGATGTATTCTAGTCAATCAGTACTGGGGGGAGCTGCAGCTAAATGCAGCCAAGGGTACTGAGGTGCAAGTGGCCTGTAAACTGTAACTGAGGCACACTAAAAGAGATAAACTCTGCTTACAGTAAAAAAAAAAAAAAAAAGTGTAACTTCGTAACCCAGACCAACAGTGCTGCAACCACTCCTCACTTAATGGTTACAACAACAATACTACAGATCCTGACGTATGCTACACCCCCAAATAACCCCATACTGTAAACAGAGGAGAGCACCTAGCAAAAATGGTCACACTAGTGAAAACAACTAGACAACTAGCTCACCATGACGAACTAACCCTACACAGACAGGAAGAATAAACAAAACCTAAACCGAAGGAATGAAGAGAAATTGTGGCAAAATGAAACTAACACAATGCTGCAACCACAAGCAGACCGAAAACAGCAGATGTAAAGAGCTTTAGCTACATAAGGGTAGACTAACAGCCATAACGGCAAAGCATGGTAGAGCAGCACTAAAGGCTAAGTTGGAGCAAAGAGCAGGCTAACCGCTAACACTGTCATGGCTCAGCTAAACCCACCAAATCAAGGTTCACCAGAGCAAAGATAACTTGGCTGTAGCAAAGAGGAGGCTAACAGCTAATAATGTTCATTTTTATGACCCGAATGACACGCAGGTTAATCACAGTGCCTGCATCACTACAAGTGGGTCACATCAGCATCATCACTTCTGCAATTTGCAGAATCTGTCATTTAAATAGCAATGCACCAGAGCTAAGCACACCTGGCTTGTAAAGGGAATGGGAAATGACACTCAGATAGATTTCATTCATGTTATGCCCAAAACACACCTATGATTAATTAAGAGACTAAATACAACCCCTTTGTACCTTGCACCTTATTTAGCACCTAGATTATGTGTCATTTGAATGGCAAAGAGGGGTTGGAAAGTCCCTAAATGCCCTCACACCACACACTTTGCACTATAGATCATCCAAATAGGGTGTTATGTAAGCAGAATATATGATGCACAAAATTTAGAAATACTGAAACTCTGCTACTCTGATGAACCATCAGCATGCCTCCTTGAAAATAGGATTTTATGGGTTTTGAATGACCCAAAAGAAAAATGCCCAGTTTCCTACTGAAATGTATCATCAAGAAGGTTAAACCACTTTATGGAAAATGTTACTTTTTGTCAAAGGCAGTTAAGACTCAGAATCATGAAAAGTCTAATACTTATGAGTAAATCCACAACGAAAGCAAAATAATTAGTTCATTTCATTCAATCTTCAGTCGTATATTCATATTAATCAGCTCCTGCATTCACATTACAAACAGACTTAGTTTCTAAACAAATGTAAAGCTCTTAAAGTCACTCTGATAGTCACTCACATAATACAGAACAAACTCATCTCAAACAAGTTTAGTTTATTTAAACAACTCAGTGCTGATCCTAATACACAGTAAGAAGCCAATGTGTGAATGAAGAAGTATAATTGTGATCAAATAAGCTTAAAATTTTGAGATTTACAAAGACCCATGATTCAAGGTGTACATAACAGACTGAAAATGTTCATCAGTGAAATACATTAACAAAAAAGGGGGGGAAGCTCTACGGTGTGTTATCTGTTATTTCATATCTCCACTGATTTCACTGAACTAAAACATCAACATGTCAAACTCCGCTGAAATTAAAACTATAATCACACTGAAAGGACAACATACAGTAATGTACATTTCATACCTGTTCATGATACGGTAAATTCAAACAAATATAATGAAGAGTGATCACACTGTGTGGAAGAGCCGAACAAAACAGGAAGAACAAAGTTTAAAAAGAAAAAAACCCTCCTGCCCTCCTTCTTCTTTTAGGTTTGTTAAAGGGGCAGCATCTGTTCTGATGATGTCTGAGGGGCTCCTAACATGCATTATGTAACTGTGCCTTTAATGAGTCTCACTGGCTCATTTTAATCAAATAACATTATATTGTGATTGCTAAAAAGTTATGATATTTACAGTTAATGTTTTTACAGCTCTGCAGTATATACAATATGCTTTTCCGAGACCAACAAGTCACCTTACATTTATTAGGCGGTTAATACTCTATCGTATAGTCTTTGCTCAGCTGCTGAGAGACATACTGACAGAAACATACCCTTCCCTCCATGTGACCAGTGAAGCTGGGTCAGGGAACGGGAGAGTGCCTTAAGTTTAATCTGTTTTAGACCAAGATAAATGTGTTTATTTTCAGGGGACTGCCGTGCGTGCTCTCAATAAATCTTGGGAAGACTTCATTTGTACATAAATGAACTTTCCTGACCATTTATACATGCTGTCTCCACTTCACCTTATATTATCTTGAAGCATGTTATTTAAAACATGTATATATTCAAAATACTTTATGAAGGAGAAAGAAGTGCGTTTAGTTAATAGGCCAACTCACTGTTTCCTCTTATTTCCTCTCATTTGGAAAACAATAGGAGCTGCTAAGTAGCCTACTTCATCAATGAGACAATAAATGCATTTAGGCCGAATTAACAGGCTCTTGTTCTTTTCCACTCATCAGGAAAACAATATACACATTTTAAATGTTTTTTAAAGGTGTACTACTATAAATTTGCAGAATTTCTTCCAGTTTTTTCTGTATTTGGCAACCTAAATAAAATCTATCAGAAGATACAGACCACAGAAAAGGAATCAGTACAGAATTTTTAAAAAAATACTTGTGTCCATGTGTATGTTTACAAAGATATCAGAGTGTCCTGTAATATTTTTTTCTGCTGCCTTCATATGCACCAAATGTTGTGGTAGATAAACTGGCCTTAGCTCAGGTTGTCCTTTAGGCAAGTGAAAAAAAAGTGTATGATGTGAGCCTCTGACATTAACCTAAGATAAAACCTAAGAATTTCAATGTCCGCTTAAAGTTAAAAGGTCTGTTATTGCAGTTACTCAGTTTTCCAGGATGTCACTGAATGCATTATTGATAGTGAAGTTTGTGTGTGACAGATAGAGCAGGTGAGGGAGATGGCTGTGAGGATAGCTGCAGGGGCTGGCTTGGTCACCTCTAGCTCCTTCGACAGTAAGAAAACAGTGGTGATTAGACTTACAGACAGGAACAAACAGGTTGAGCTGGGTGGGGGAGCAGGTATGGTGGCAAAGGTAACTCTGAAGCTTTTCTTGCACAGTTCTAGCTGGTGGTCAACTGGACAGAAAGCTCTCCAGCTAGCAAGATGCCTTACTGATGATCCCAGCAATGATAGGAGTGACTGTGATGCTTTACTTGGAGCTCTAAAGAAGTGGTTTGGGCTATGTTTTATAACTAGCATGCTGTGCTCTGAACTGTGCAGCCACCAGTGATGACCTGGGGAGCTGCTGAGGGATTTCACAAACAATACTGAAGGAATGGTTCATCACACCTATGCTCACATGTCCCCTGCCAGCCAGAGTGAATTACCCCCAAGACAATTTCCTCCAGGCCTTGCAACTGGTTGACCTGCATGTCCAGACACTACTGGCTCACCACAGGTCTCTCTGGGAGGCTTTGCAGTTAGCTATGAAGAGAGAAATGCTGTGAGTCCCTGGTCAAAGGTGAGAGTTACAAGTGAGACTGATTGTATTACAGCAGAACCTGCCAAGGTGTGCGAACTGACTCAGGTAATGCGGGCTGCCACACTGAGCGAGGAGGGGCAGCCTGGGTTCACACCCCTGCAAACCAGGAAAGCAGAATGGATGTTATTGTCGATTAGAGTGTGTCATTAACACAAGGTCAGGGAACTCTCACTTTCCAGATGGACATGTTATCCAGATGTCATCTAAGCCAGGCTGCCCTGTGAATCACACCATTGCAGTGCTAGCAGATGAGATGACACACAACATGGCTGCTGGTCCGCACCCACAGTCACAAACTTGACGCCTTCCTCTGGCAAAGCAATTGGCAGTGGACAAATCCCTGCAGATGATGCAACAGGCCAAACTCATAAAGCCAGATTCTCCTGCATAGCTGCACCCCATTCCCTTATTCTGCTGCTAAATGGAGAGACATTTTTGTGGACAGAGGATTGCCATGTAGCATTCATATCACTGCAGAAAGCAATCATGGAGAACTTTCATTACTGACACAGATGCCAGCAACGTTGGCTCAGGTGCTGTGCTGGCTCAGGCAAGACCTGGCAGACAAAGCATACCACAGCAGGACACTCAACAAGGCAGAATATCGCTACTGTGTCACAAGACGGGAGCTGCTCACCGTGGTCAGCGCCATCAAGCATTTCAAACACTACCCTGGGTGCCTCCACTTCACAGTCAGGACTGGGCATTCTGCCTGATGGCGGCTCATGTCTTTCAGGGAAATGGAAGGCCAGCTGGTGTGCTGCATCAAAGAGCTACGCTTTCTCAACGCCACTGCAGCATCGACAGCTGCCACTACTGTGAAAAAAATGACAATGGAGAGAGAGCGGCAGCAAATCAATATGAAATGTGTGGCAGGAGATGGTGCTCCAGGTGGTGCACGGAGCACCAGGATTTGGACACTCTGGGGTTGCCTGAGTAACCACTGCATCCCCACTATCATGCACTATTTTACTTTGTGGCCTGAGGTATACAGCCTGCTGGACCAGGAGGCAGAGACCATAGTCGGCACACTATTGGAGGGAATGTTCAGCAGGTTTTGGGGTGTCCCAAATCATTAACACTGACCAGCACAGGAACTTTGAGTCCCGTTTGTTTGCAGCGATGTGTAAGAAACTGGTCTCACAAAAGGCACACAACACACCCTCCATCCCCAGGGCAATAGCCTGGTTAAGAGCTATAACTGCACACTGGCACACCAACTAGCCAAACTGACATCATCAAGACTCCACTTCCTGCTGCCCTGCCCTCCTTAAGTTATGCAGGGAGATCCAGAATCCAATAGAGATGATGAGAGGCAAACCCCCATACAACCCATGGACCCTTTGGGACCAGGCTATGCCGGAAGGCTTCAGGACTAGTTAGAGTTTTCCCACGAGTTCACCAAAAGTCAACTACTGGGTGTACAAGCAAGCAAGCTTGTTTGCCTGGCCTAAAGCTTTCTGCATCTCCCTCACTACATACTTCATTTCATCCTTCTTCCAGAGACACATCTGAATAATCAACCCCACTGAAACACAGCAGACACATGAAAAAATGAGCGCCAAAAGAGCTATGTTCTTGCCTCTGGGTGCAGTATCTGCTAAGTCAATCATTAGATTATCGAGTAGAGCTATCATAAGTACAAGAAATATTACAGCAGTAATGATCATCAGTGCTCTAATCCAGATCGAATACACTTTTTTTTTTTGAGAGAGACACTATTGATAATCCTCACAGCCTTTTTGTACTTCTCATGGTCCTCAATGATCAGGCGCAGTTGGTCTGGTACCTCCATGTCACTGAACTGGCCATACTCCCATTTATTGAGTCCCTCATCATTGACAGCAGTCAAAGGCTGCAGGGCCTTGCCGTTGTAGATAGAGGGAGGTTGGAAGGGCATCACAGTGGAGCCTTGAAGCTGCTGGTTTGGGGTGCAGAGCACCTTGAGCAGCTTATTTTTAAAGTCAGAGTCATTGGCCTCCAGGTCGGTGAGGTGACAGAGGTGGAGAGGAACAGACACTCCTGGCTCCAGCAGCACGGGGACGATGGGTTTCCTCTCCAGGCAGTCTCTGAACAGAGACATGTTGGCCTCCAGGAGACACCAATGGCTCCTCACAAACTCTGGGCTGAGAACCAGCAGCACCTTCTGACTCTCCTGGATGCAGTCGGACATGTTCTCCAACACGGTACGGCCGGGAGTGAAGTCACGCTCATGGTAGCAGACCTGCAGGCCACAGGACTCCAGCTGGTTGATGAGGGAGTGAGTCCACTGGTATTCAGTGCTGCTGTAGCTGATGAAGACATGGTAACACTCACCATCCTTCAGTGTTGGGGGAACATAAACAGAGGGTTGGAGTGGTACAACAGGCTGTGACTGAATGTCTGCTGTCTCAAGAGAATTCATTGGCTCCATTATCTAAAGAGAAGACACAGGTGAGAACATCACACACATCTGTTAATGCTCAACAAGAATACTATTTAACTCTTGGAAATAAAATATGCTGCAATAATTTAATAATTATGATAACATGCATTAAGTAAAAGATAATGATAGATAAAGATAGTGTTTTCTACTCTAAAATCGGTTTAAAAAGTGTAAAAACCGATTGTAATGGATATATTAATTTTCCAGTCTATTAGGTAGATATGTCTGTCTGAGTTATTAAAATTAAAACGTTTTGCTGAGTTTCTCCCTCTGTCCTTGTCACTTCTCACTTTCCCCCAGGCTGATGAACTTTACAGACTTTATGTTCTCTCTCCATCCACCAGAAGCCCTCAGTCTTTCCCACTGGTCCCAGTTACTTGACTCCTGTCTATCCTTTGTTCCTCATTCCCCAATAAAGTCCCACAAAATGTATAGTATACTGGGTTGCCCCTGTGGCTCAGGTGGGAGAGATAGCACCCTAAGTACTGAGGTTATCACTCCTCTCCAGTGGCCCCAGGTTGATTCCAGACTGTGGCCCTGTGCTGCATGTTGTCCCCTTTCTCTCTACCTGGTTTCCTATCTACTTTTCCGCTGAACCATAATAATGGCAAAAAGCCCCCCAAAATAATATTTTTTATAGTTTTAGCCCATCTGCCCCTGGTCAGTTTGTCAAGATCACAAAAGTGTTTCATACCTTTGCTTTCCTCTTCTCCCTGGACCTGATTCAACTGTATCTGCCCCTGCCTGCCTGTGTAGCTGCATGCCTGTATATTTTCCTGCAACTTTTTCCCGTGTGACGCACGCCATTCTCAGCAAAAACACACAGAGAAAATTATCTGTTAACAGTCATATCGACATTATATCAGCAACATGACACCTTTCACTCCAGTTTCAAAGTCTATATCTCTAGAATATGCAGCAGGCGCGGCAGGTGACAGCAGTATTGTCCTGGTGCGCTCTTTTTCTTTTGCTCTTTTCTCTTCCTCTGTCCCTCCCTCAGTGAAAAACAGTGAAAATCCCACTGCTTTCTGGTTACAGATCTTTTCTTCTTTTTACTTGTCTTCTGCAAACTCAATGTAGAAAGACAGGGCTGGCTGGAGCAGAAATGCTGTCTGTGTGGACACCACAGGTGAATGAACTGATCCAGTCTGCCTGGATAGATTCTTTTCCACCTGCTCTGTACACACACCACTGACACATATACATCAGTGAGGGTGGATGAAGTATGGCAAAAACATGTCTGATAAACACAAAACAATTAAGTAAGACCACAAATGACAGAATACATCCCAAAATGAGCACTTATTTAAATCCACACCTGTTTAAAACAGCTTTGAATGTTTGAATTGGTTACATTCAAATTAAAATCTTTAAATTTAAAGTTATATTCTGTCAAATCATTGGTGTAACACTAAAGATAGGTCCAAAAAATAAACATTCTCATACCTGTAGAGCTGCTGGTAATAAGCACATAAAGCAGCACAGCAATAGGTCACCAACGACAATGTGAGGAAGTTGGGGAAAAAAACAAGCACTGCTTTGTTGGGTTTTTATTATTATTATTATTATTATTATTATTATTATTATTATTATTATTATTATTATTAAAGGCTGCTGGTACAATTGTGCCAATGTTTTTGAACATGTTGGTACAGTGACTTTACCTTTAATGACAAATTATCAACTCACTTCATCGAGTTACTTCATCATCACCTTGCATGCTCTAACATTTCATGTTCATTTCACTAAACTGTTCAATGCACAAAGAATGACCAAATAAAACTCCAAAAACAAATCATAATAGTAAATTTTATTCATGGCGCACTTATAAAAACAGAGTTGCAAAGTGTTTCACAAACAGAAAATAAGTTCAAATAAAATACCAAGAGAGAGATGAAATCCATATCCAATAATAAGCAAGAAATTAAAAAATAAATAAATAAACATGCAACTCAGGTAAAATCAGGACATGCTTTCTGACAAAAGTATGTTTTTAAAAGGTTCTTTTAAGAAGACACTGACTCAGACAGACTTATTTCCTCTGGCAGAGCCTCGGGGCCCTGATAATATAAATTCACTCCCTGACTGATGGGAAGAGAAGTCAGGTGTCAGAAGGTCAAGCTTTTTATAAATGCCAACTTGAATCTTATGGAATTGGCACATTGATTCAATGGGCCACTAGAATTGTTGTTGGAAATGCTTTGTTCCATTTTAATAAATTAATGAAATGTTTGCAAAGCTTTCTCCAAACTACTAATTATCTTTGGTGACTTATGGACTGTGGAGGGTTAGGAGGGGGACTAAATTTTTTTTTTTTTTTTTTGAGGCATATAATATTAAGAAATAAATATATTTAGACATATGCATGAATCGTTTACATTTAATTTATTTCACAAGCTTGATACAGTTCTGTCATGTACTTCAACATTTTTTGGTGTAGAAATGACACTTGAGCACTGAGATCATTTCTGGACTCGTTCATTAATTCTGCTGATGTGTACTCTTTTTTTCTGTGGTGGATGAGGCGAACTGGGCTTGTTAACGGGTTGTATATTGACCAAATATAGCGATAGATTAGGTTCTACAGGACAACTCAAGCATATCTCATAGTTGTGACTCCTCCGTCTTCAAGAGGAGCAACTCGACACAAACACTGTGCTTGGGATGTAATACGTTTTTATTGATTTACTGTAATCAATAACTGAAGCAGTATGTAAATAACAAACATAACATAAACATGATAATATAAAATTACACTGTGTATGTACTGACACTCATTAAATAGCTCAAGAGACATCAGAACATGGGAATTTGTGAATAAAACAAAATATACACCTGCAGGCAGCTACTGTAAATGGAACAGTTAGATACAAATCATAGAATTGAAAAAAGAATATAAAATGATTTGTGTAGAATCAACATTGAATGTCTGTGACCTTTGACCCCTCAGGCAGCAATGCATTAAAACCCACATAATTGTATAAATGATACTAGATGGGCTCAGGAAAACTGTTTCACTTTTCCACATTTCAGATATCAGAACTCATGGATGTTGTGTCCTCTGGGTTAAAGAGGTAAAGGACCATCCAGATTGTTCCCAGTGCTAATTCAAAAGCCAGCATCTGTGATGGTATGGGATTGCGTTAGTTCCCACGGCATTATGGGTAACTGTCACATCTGTGAAGGTCCCATTAATGCTGGAAGGTACATATGGGTTTGAACAACATACATACCCTGTCCCAAATGTTTTGGAAGGTTTTATAGGCATCAAATTCAGAAAGAGTGTTTACAAAAACATTATCTGTTTAAACATTACATATCTTGTCTTTGTACTGTATTCAACTGAATATAGGTTGAAAAGTCTGTTTTTATTTACAGTTTACACAACATCCCCACTTTTTTGGAATTGGGGTTGTAAGTGACTAAAATTTATGATGATGTAAACCACCTTTTTAAAATCACACCAATCATAATTTCTTTAAAATTCTTCACAAAGAATACCATTAATAATACAAGTGTAAAGTTACCAGCAAGTTAAATTAAGAGATGACTAACAAAACAAACAGCCTTTCCTACATTAACACAATTAACATTAATTGCTTTTCTTGAATTACCACTGACTTATTCTTACTAAATCAAACAGGTCCATTCCAGGTTTATACTGTTACTGCTATTCCCAAGTTTCTGTACTCAGCTGCTGGGAGACATACTGACAGAAACACACCCCTCCCTCCAGGTGACCTCTGGAACTGGGCTGAGGAAAGGGAAAGTGTCTTTTAGCAAGGCAGCAGGCGTAACCTGATGAGAAGAAGGTCAGAGCTCTTTGAAACATTTCCTCAGTAACACCCAGCTCAGAAAATGTTTCTGAAAACTCGTGTTTGCAACCGTCCAGAGAAACATACACCAGATATATTTGTGAATTGGACCGACAGCCCATCAGCACCTTCTCTTCACAGAGGATGGTGTTTGCCTGGCCTAAAGCTTTCTGCATCTCCCTCACTACATAGTTCATTCCTTCCTTCTTCAAGAAACCAAGCTGAATAATGAACCCAACTGAAACACAGCAGACACAAGAAAGCATCAGTGCAAAAAGGATGGTTCCTGGTGTGTTCTTGCCTGTGGCTGCTGTAAATATTATCTTAATCAGTGAATAATTTAAAAGACCTGACAAAATTAAAAAGAACATTACAGTAGTAATGACTATCAGTGCTCTAATCCAGAATGGATACACTTTATTTTGCAAGACACTGTTGATCATCCTCACAGCCTTTTTGTACTTCTCATGGTCCTCAATGATCAGGCGCAGTTGGTCTGGCACCTCCATGTCACTGAACTGACCACAATCCCATTTATAGAGTCCCTCAGCATTGACAGCAGTCAAAGGCTGCAGGGCCTTCCCATTGTAGATAGAGGGAGGCTGAAAGGGCACCACAGTAGAGCCTTGAAGCTGCTGGTTTGGGGTGCAGAGCACCTTGAGCAACTTTTTTATAAAGTCAGGGTCGTTGGCCTCCAGGTAGGTGAGGTGGCAGAGGTGGAGAGGAATAGACAAACCTGGCTCCAGCAGCACGGGGACGATGGGTTTCCGCTCCAGGCAGTCTCTGAACAGAGACATGTTGGCCTCCAGGAGACACCAACGGCTTCTCACAAACTCTGGGCTGAGAACTAGCAGCACCTTCTGACTCTCCTGGATGCAGTCGGACATGTTCTCCAACATTGTACGGCCGGGAGTGAAGTCACGCTCATGGTAGCAGACCTGCAGGCCGCAGGACTCCAGCTGGTTGATGAGGGAGTGAGTCCACTGGTAGTCAGTGCTGCTGTAGCTGATGAAGACATGGTAACACTCACCATCCTTCAGTGTGGGGGGAACATAAATAGACGGTTGGAGTGGTACAACAGGCTGTGACTGAATGTCTGCTGTCTCAAGAGAATTCATTGGCTCCATTATCTAAAGAGAAGACACAGGTGAGAACATCACACACATCTGTTAATGCTCAACAAGAATACTATTTAACCATTATGGTACTACTACAAAGTGTATTTAAAAGTATATTTACCTACAACAGTGTGCAAGACAAAATGATTTTAGGGGATACACTCATTTTAAAGTTTATTAGGTATACATAACTCAGCTGTCTGGGTTTTCTTGCTTCCGCACGTGTCTGTGAGCGTGTGTGTGTGTATGTGTGTGTGTATACATGTGTGAGTGAGGCAATACTTGACTTTATATGATGTGCTGCAGTACTATGCCTGCAGTGTGTTTTAGCCGGAAGTGTATCTGCCCCTGCCTGATTGTACATTCTCCTGCCTGGTCCCCTGTTAACCTGTGGATTCTTGTCTACTTCTGTTTGCATTTGCTGCCATGGCCTGTAACCCTTTGTATGATCTTACCATTAAAATCACTGAACTGATCCTGTCTGTCTGGTTGGATCTTTTTCCGTGTTGCCTCGTACACATACGCCATACCACATACACAATATACCAAAGAGGGTGGACTAAATACAGCAAAAACCTCTCAGTGAAACACAATACAACTCAATAAAACCACAAATTACATAAGACATGAACATATATTTGAATCCATACCTCTCTTTTTCACCAAAAACTAAATGTCAGGATTCAGATATTGTTTACATTTGTATGTCATTTTTTTCCTACAGTTATATTCTGTCACATCAATAAAAAAATAAACATATTCTCGTACCTGTACATTTGTAGATAATAAACAAATACAGCAGTGCAGCAATAGGTCGCCAACAACGATATAAGGAAGTTGTAAAAAAAAAAAAAAAAACTACCTCTGCTCTGTTGAACATTTTGTTAAAGGCATATTGCCATTTTGTCTTGTGCCAACAGCTTTATAACAAGTTGGTTCAGTCACTTTACCTTTAATTACCATAACTATCAAGTTACATCATCCTCACTCTGCATGTTCTAACCTGGCTTGATGTTTCTCTTTCATTTCCATGTAAAGCATAGCTGGAGGAACTACAAAACCCAGATACTAACTGGGATACTAGAGTCCGTTTATATGCACTCCCTGACTGGTGCAAAGAGAAGTCAGCTGTCAGAAAGTAAAGCTTTTTATAAATACTAACTTGAAGCTTATTGAATGCAAAATTTGTATAACTGGCACATTGATACAATGAACGCTAATGATACATTTCCTTTATTTATTTTTTAACTTGTGTTATTCCATTTTATAAACAAATGCTATGGCAAAGTTTTCACCAGGGTAAAATTGCCTTTAAACATCACTGACAGAAAACAAAACTACAGATGTTTGTTGATGCAGGGACTGTACGAGAATTACTGAGGTTGGTAGTGGGACAAAATCTTTTTAGCCGCTCTGTACTGTAGATTACCCTGTCGTTCGGTGAGTTGGTCAGTCCACAAAAATTCCCCACACTTTGGTGGCCACAGTTTTTGGCGGAGGAGGCTGAAATTTGGCATGGAGACACTCAGACAGAATCAGCGATCAGCTGCAGGGCTGTGCAGTGGTGTGTGTGTGTGTGTGTGTATGTGTGTGTGTGTGTGTGTGTGTGTGTGTGTGTGGTGTCTCTTAGAACATGACCCCTTTGAAACAATAAGAAAATAATGTTTTATTTCTCTGATTCATCGGACTTTCCCCCATTCAGTATGTACCCTGCACGCTTTCTCTCCCTCTCTGTTTCCATCTCAAACAAACTGACACAAACAAATATTTTATCAGTAGCAATAAAATACTAATGATACCCATCTATAGTTACAGCTGATAGCTAATGTTAGCAAAATGCTAGCTAACTAGCTGGCCAATATACATCAATCTTTTGCTAGCTAGTTAGCTTGCATTTTGCTAACATTAACTAATTTAAGAAAAACAGGGAAGGATAAAGTTGTCCGAGGTTCCTCTGGGCCCTGAGCTTGCTCAGCTGTTATAAGAGCACAGAGCAAAAAGAGGCGGGACTTAGAATTGGTCAATTGGCTATTGGGGGGCATGAAAATGGGAGTGGAGTTTCACAAAACGGTGATAACTTCCCCATGGATTCACAGACTTACACAATGTTTTGTGGAAAGGTTGGTCATTACCCAAAGGATAGCTGGTTAACTGTTTAAGTCAACTGGCAAAAAGGGGGTGCGGCAGTGGGCGCAGCCTACAACAAAAAGTGAAAATGGATCCATGTAACAAGACCAAACTAATGAACGGTTTGTCATAGACTCTTGTAGGAGGCATCATTGTACTCAGCGGTGGTTCCTTTTTCATTAGCGATGCATGCTCTGCTCCCTACACTTTAGCCAATTCCCCCTGAATAACTCATTGACTCATAGACTCTTGTGATGCCTACCACAAGAATCTCAGTAGAGTTCCTAGTTCATTGATGCCGGATAGACCCACCCCCTATACCTTAGCCACGCCCATTTAATAACTCATTACCTGTCCATTTTAGGCCCTTCTGGAAGTCATTATTGGACTAAGCAGAGCATTTATAAAGAAAAGAAAGAACGGACATAGATTTAGAAATATGAATGAATCAATTTGAAGTTTGTTTCATAAAGTAGATAGAGTTGTATCATGTAATTCTGTTGACATACTTATTAAAGGGCTGTAGATGAGGTTCTGTGACAGGCCAAACATATCTCATATAAAGAAAAGCTTCATGATTCACACTCCTTCAATCCCAGTTGTGAATCCTCTACCTCCAAGAGGAGTGACCCAATAAAGATTAGTAAGCAAGGCCTGTCTGTGTCAAGGACCTAAGGCCCTTTTAATATCTGTGAGGTATTGAAAACCGAGGAGAATTTCATTCATCAAAACCAGCTTCCTATCCTAGCTGACATTAAAGACCAATTTATAGGATAGGAAATCAAACTGTGCCATCTCAGCTCTGGCTTATGTTCAGAAAAATTAGGTTCTCCAAATCATTACACCAGGACAAACACAGAAAATATGAAGGGTCTTGACCTCAGGGCTGGGAAAACATCTTTTTTTTTTTCTTGTTCAGCCTCAATGTTTTCATACAGACTGGTGACCACTTCTAATCTTTTGGTGACAGAGCTGAACAAGTGCCCCAGGGTAAAGAGGAAAGTAGCTCTAACAATGTAATGCAGCTGTAATCTAGACCAACATCTGCTGCTCTCTTGATGCACCGGGGCTGGAAGAGCATTGAGCGAGCAGGATTCTGAACGCCTTAACACTCATCATTCAAGTCAACCGCAGAAGGAAAATTAAAGTTTTAAAAGGTGACAGAATGAAAGAAGTTGCATTTACTGTGTACAGTAAGCACTCAGGGGTTTATCTCGCCTGCATAAGTACATACATTTCGACTGACTGAAAAGTATTTGTGGACTTTTAAATTAGAGAGTAAGAGTAGAAGTGATTTTAAGAATTTTTCATTGATGTAATTAAGCTTTTTGTGCGGAAAGAAAACAAATTGTTATTGCTTTAATGATTATAAGCAATTAGGGAAAAAACCTTGAGTTGCCAGGTCTGAAAAATCTTTCCATCACATTTGCATTGTCTTTAATGCTTTAATTCATCAGGAAGACTGCATTAATAAACTGCACCTTCTGGGAAAGGTTTGCTGTGAATCTGGAGCAAAATTGTAAAAACAATAACATATATAACATTATCAGCTGTA
>JAJHUR010084694.1:0-13486 GCA_027495735.1 Lutjanus campechanus
TTAACTCCTAACCGAGCACGCCCTCCCATCCTCTCCCTGCTCCGCTTCTCCTCCTCCTCCTCCTCCTCCTGCTCCTCCGCCTCCTCACCTCGCCTTGTCCCAAAGCCCAGCACAATACATCAACGGGTGTCCAGACCGCCGCTCTGTAATAACTCTGCAATCTCTGGAGGAAATACTCCGTCACAATGCATGAGACAACATCTTTTTTTAATCAATTGAGCGAAACAAACAATGCACACTGACAAACGCTGCCAACAACCACCAAAAACACGCTGAATGAAGAGTGATACACAAATGGAAAACTAAATTACCGCCACCATTTATCTGAGCGCAGTATTGGAGAAGGGCGAAAAAGGAAGACAGTGGGGGGATGGAGGGAAAGAGAAAAAGAAAGAAATGAACACTCAATCATTAAATTATGCCCATTCTAATTTTGTTCCCTTCCATCACTTTCAATTATTAAACACCGCCTTTAAGAATGAGTTACTTTATAACTACAGAAAGACCAATAGTCCCTAAAGCTGCATGTTACATTAGCGGACTATGTGGAGAGCAAACGACTTTCATTTAGCTTTACAGCTGACTAGCTTTTATGTTCCTCTGAAAACTATCCTCATAGCCAAACGTGGTCACGTGGAAGAGAATGAGAGTTGGAGGGGGGAACGGGGGGTAAAAGATGGATGTGAGGAGGCAGTATATCAGTCCACAAGCACAATGGCTATAATTAATCATCAGCTGTGTTATTTCTTATCAGGAGATTTCTTAGGGGAGGAGAGGTTGCGAGATGGGAGGGAAAAGGCAAAGGTGCGCGTGGGATGCGGTGCGGTTGCTTTCAACACCGTCATCCAATGATCCAAGTCAACAAAGACATTCTCCAGTCAATATCTTTAGACTTTGATAAATAGAATCAGCAGGTGGGATTAAAAATTAATTTTGACAAGAGGAAATAGGCATGTTGTCCTCTATCCTACTTTCAGTTGTTTATCCAAACTAAACAACAAAATACATTGTCAGTGTTTTCCAGTAGAACCATCGGGGGATTTAAAATGTTTCTTAGTATGTTTTCATTAGTGTATAAATGAGATTTGCTGTGTTTTTGTTACTTTATGCTGAGCAGTTTATATCTTTTGAGTGCACTGCCATGTTTCTACAGTACAGAACAGACAAACCAAACACTGGCTCTAGACAGGACCTTTTGCTTTTTTGGCAAGTTTCATGGCCACTATAAGTTTTTCTATACACTTGGAAGGGGAAAGAGAGGCGATATTAGCAGTATTCATTTGGTCACCATCTTCAAGCTCACCACTAGATGCCACTAAATCCTACACACTGGTCCTTTAAGCCTGAGACCACTGCGAGTTAAACATCAAGGCTTGACAAAGGATGCAAGTATACTGTATGGGTGAGTGGGACATCCAGATGTGTCTGCTGTCTAAAGACTTCACCATCATTTGGTCTTCTCTGCCTTTCTCATATCACAGAAAATTCCAGCTAAAAAGTTAACTGAAGGAGAAAGTCTTGTTGACTATTATGGATATGTACAAAACCAAGTTTGGACACAAATATTCTCACTCCTGCCCTTTTAATTTTCATAGGAGTTATAGTTGTTTTGAAGCTAACAAAACAATCATTTAAGTTTGCTGCAATCAGTAAGGCTTTGATTTCTAATAACAAGTGTTGTGGTGGATGATTTGTCTTTGAATATGGTTAATTTTGTCAGGTAGACCAATGACAGAGAGGCTGAATGAGAAATTGCACTGAATAAGAAAGCAAATGGAGCAGAGGTTGACCCTGACATGACTTCAGGACCTCTGCCCTCTATTGACCATAAGTGCTCTGGAAATCTCTCTTTGAACTTTCCATATACAATATAAGTGAGAATGCACTGAATTGTGGAGACTGACTTCTGCTGCTTACGATCACATTGTGCCAACATTTTAGCAAATATCTGCAGGGTTTTATCTTATAACTTACAGTGTGGAGGACTGACAGAGCTGGAAGAAAATAAAAAGACTTTCTTACTGTTTAATTTAATTGTCACGGTGCCTGGTCAGAATGTGTTGGTATGTGTGTTTAATTACGTGGAACAATACGATGTAACAGAATAAGTTGTCTGATTGTATGCAAATCCAATATTTCTTCATCCAAAAACCAAGCATGTTTAGGGACTTACGTGGTTAGTTACACTTTTAAACTTTTAAATTAATACAATTAGGTATAAATATACATTATGTTACATAGTTGAGTGAAAAGATGAGTTACCTCATGTTGATAAATCAACATCAACACAAGCAAAGTAAATGTCACCTGCTTTAGTTGTTGTTTCTTAAGAATGCAAACAATTTTAATTACCTGCATCATCATACTGCAGGGCTCTTAAAACTTTTCTTCTGACACATTACTCTCCTAGATCCTGACCTGTAAATTTAGACCTGTGTGAGTACTACAATACCCTCAATCCATCCAGTCCACAAAACTACAAAATCACTTGAATTAAAACTCTGATTGAGCAGAATGACGAGCCTGGTAGAGAAAGTGTCTGCGAGTGTCTGACACCGTTCAAAAGCTCATATCATATGGATACTAAGATATTTGTGTAATGCTGCCTTTGGAGATTTTATGTTTCATTGGGCCCTGACATAAAAAAAAACTAAGACAAACTGGGTACATAAAAACAAACAGAGGGTCACGTATTAACATGGTGTGGTTTAACCTTTAGTCGGCTGTATTTTTGGGGCAAAAACCTTTAAAAAGCTACCCAGCTTGAATCTTGTTATCTTGAACCAAGAGCCACAAGTTGATTTTAGGTACATAATTCCTCCAGGGGATGCAGCGTTGCTGCTGGCAACTCACTTCTGGGTAAACAACATTTCTAAAATCAAGTTGCATGACTGTTAGGAGCTGTGGCCCTGTGGACAAAAAAAGATTGCATCCATTTACAAGTTATTTTTACAGACTAGAAGCTGTTTGCGTAAGGTGGTTTCTAAATGACACAAAACTGACCATGATATATTTATTAGACACTCCAGACTTAATCAAGGCTCCTGAGGTCTCTGACCAAAACCTCATTGAAGAAATGTTTCATTTTGCACTGAAAAACTAAAATCAATACAAAGCATACCTACTAAGACCCAGGGAGCTGCTGATGAGTGCCTGTCACCTTTAACTGACCTTTAAGCAGGCTTTAATTTGTTGCTTCTATCAAGAGAAGGATTTGCAGCAGGATGACATGTATCACACAGCTGAGAGGAAGTAATGATTGCAGAATTATAATCCTGCTGTGGTCACATTTAAAATCCACATAAATATGAGACTGAAGGTAAAGAGATATTAGGTATTTAAGTGTAGGTGGATCCTGGGCTGGCTATCATGGCTTGTCATTTAATTTCTCATCCACCCAGTATGGAAAATCAGTCCAGAAGTAACACCAGAGCCTCAGAATCTTTTGGCTAGGTGGCACTTGACTGTTTCACCATCAATATGGGATCAAGTACCCTCTCTAATGACTCTAATATCGATGCCCTGCACTTACAGAGGTACCGAGCCTCCAAAATGTCAACAGTGGCATTTTATGTGCTAATGCCATATGGGTGCAGTGGGCTGGTAAAAAGCTTTTCCTCCTGCACGCTACGCTCAAATGCTAATACCTCGGCACTCTCTGGTCTGCTTCATTTTCAGTCCCTGTTATGCTAGATTAGCGGCTGACGTCTCACAGCGAGCGGCCAGCTTGCGTTGATACAGAGGAAGTTGCTCGTGGGTGGCCATTCTGACTCAACCCCAACAGATTGGTGTGCCGTACAAAGCGAGTACACTCCGTGCTCTCGGCCCAGGCCCCTTCCAGTTCGGTTTCTGCGTGGTGGCAAGGTGAAGGGGCCCGGGTGCAACCTGTGCAACTTGTTCCACAGAAAAGAAAAATTATGTAACATCCATATTTTGCACCCAGAAATAGCAGCGCGGGCCTGGCACGGTGTTGGGGAGCCACGCATGACAGCACCCGAGAAGTGTGACAAAACAAAAGCAGCGGGAGGCGTCACTCAACCTCAGATTTGGCTTCCCGCTTTTTAAATTTAGACCTTTATTATCATAATAAAGAATCAATATATAGCTGACAAATAAGTTAGCAGAGAAATGGGACAAATATTTGGCAATGATCTTTAGAGCTACAGCACTGAAATTAATCACATGGAATTGGTATCAAACACAGACGCCACAAATACAGACATGAAGGGATCTGATCTGACCAAAGTATGGAAAGAATTATATATATATTGAGAATTAAAAAACACACACCTGATAACAGGTGGAGAAAATGTACTGAATACTGCAACCAAGTGAATAAAAATAAATTTCAAACATGGTTTATGTACTTGCAGTTGTGATGCTTTTCTACAACTAACAAGATGTTCCTTACTGATTTTGTTTGGTCCATAAAATTTCAGAAAATGGTAAAAAAAAAAAAAAAAAGTTGATCAGTGTTTGCCAAAGGCCAAGATGACATTTTAAAATGTCTTGTTTTGTCTACAACCCAAAGATATTCAGTTTACTGTCATAGAGGAGTAAAGAAACCAGAAAAATATTCACATTTTAGAAGCTGAAAATGGAGAATTTGGACATTTTTTCTTTTAAAAAAAAAAGAGAGAGAGAGAAACTCAAAATGATTAATTAAAAATACATGACAAGTAATTCAACAGTTGATTAATAGTTGCAGTTCTATTATATTTTCCTCCGCTTCTCTTCTCCCTCAGGTGATGGGAGAGTAGATTTGATTATAAAGTTGATTAAAGGGGAACTATAATGAAATTATACTGTAGAGTCACTTTTCTCTATAACTTTTTTGCAATCAGCTTGTGTGTATCTTCCCATTGTATCTTCCATACTTGGCACAAATGTTCATTTGAACTCAAAGATGAACGGATTAGATTTTGGTGGTCAAAGGTCACTGTGACTTCATGTCCATCCTGCTCTCGTGAAGGCAACATCTCAGAAATGATTAGTGGGATTTACTTCAAACTTAAAAAAAAATAAATCACATGCTTATTACACAATTACAGACAAATATCAACGAGGATAAAATTATGAGGTGATGGCATTTTATATCCAAAAGGTCAAAGTTCAACTTCACTGTAACATCATAATGTTCAGCTATCAGTCCTCTGTCCTCCACAGTGTAGACAGCTGGAATCACATGTATAGTCATAAATTCCATTTTGCCAAAAAATACACTTAACACCTATTTAATTCCCTCAAAGTTACAGGTCAATATAATTGTATGTTCCATATTAAATTCATTCAAAGTCTTCACTACATACATTATGAGTCTGTACAGACATGGATGTAAACTGCAATTTTAATACGACCACTGACAGCTGACTTCTCACTCTTCTTAACCAGCCACTAGGGGCTGCAAGTGAACGACAACTGCTTCAACTTGAAATCTTGTTTCATCTCGGGACAACGTATGTGGCAGTTGTGGTGGCATTGCAGTAGGTGCCTCACCATCTGCTGCCTGGTGGGGACTGCCAGTAGTATTCAAGATGAGCTATGGACAAGCTTCAGGTCCGTTGATCACTCACACATGCACACACACACACATGCACAAATGCACACACATGCACACACATGCATACACATCAGTGGTTGAATGACCCCCCACAGGCTTACACCTGGTGGATAATGGGGACACTATCACGAAGAAAAGGAAATTCTGCTACAAAAAGCGACTGGGAATCTACTTGTCTATTGTGTGCAACTGAACCAACCACAGCACACAGAGATGTTATGATCTAAGAGGAAGAACAGTATCACAATTTTAGACCACGTCTCAACATGTAATATGTCTCACACAAACACTTTTTGTCCCACATTTGGTTTGTAGGAATCTGGTCACCCTGTAGAGCAAGATTCGGTCTAATGGCTTTCCTCTTTGACAGGCCTACAGTCTCTTTGTTCCTCATCACAGTCCATAACCCAACTGACGGCCATGACTCATTTTGTCACTCATCTCCCACACAAAGGCTGTCCTTGCCTTTTTGCCCTGTCAACTGACTCGCTCTAAATCTTTCTGTAAAGATGGGAATAGCGCCCAGGCTTTCCTCCCAGAATGGATTTGAAATTAGGTAGATAACCCCTGGAGCGCTTACTCTTTCTGCCATGCCTTGCACACTTGTCACGACCTGCAGGTGTGCGCAAATGCCTCCTCGCCCCCCTCTCCGCCCCACACACTCGTTCCCCCATTCGGCCTGTGATGTGACAGGAACAGAGCATACTGGTTCTCTGCAAATTGCAGAATGTAAAAAGCGCTGAGGCCCGGAGAACGGCAGTGTTTATCTGCTCCGAGATCTGCAGATGAGCTGACTGATCTAAAGCAAGCAGGGCTCGGGGCAAAATGAGATTTCTAATCCTAAACAAATTCTGAGGCAAGGCGGAACAGAAGAGCAGAGCTCCCTTATTTACATAGGCTGGTATCACAAACACAAAGCGACAGGGAGGCGATCCAGGCAGGCAAAATGTCAACCTTGTTTGAGTGACCTCATAATGCAGATTAATAGTGACATAACTTGCCATTTAGACGGGATCGAGTAATCCTGCAGGTTAAGATTATTTGAGTATCAATAGCTTGTAGGCCCGTTCACAGATTCATTAGGGTGACCAACCCTTTAGAGGAGCGAGAATTCGTTTTGTGATGCCCGAAAGCGCTGCTGAAATGTCAGTCAGGCTGTCAGTGAGATTTGATCAGTTTCAGGGCAGCAGTGTGCTGACATACAGTACTTAAGCCGAATGAATTCCTGTTACAGTTGTGAAATCCAAAGCCATGTCTACAGCAAATAATGTGCACCGTTTTTTGTTTGGTTGGTTTTCTTATTGACAATAAAGTGCTGCAGGTGTGACATATTTTTGTAGGCCATCCTGGAAGTTAGCGTCTCTCTGGTTCCCTCCACAAAAAGCCAGTGGATTGGATTTTACTTAAAAATATTTAGTTTCTCTATTTTTTATGACCTCTCCAGGCTCACCTCCATGACCCACCAGTGGGCCATAAGGGCCCTGCAGGTGGCCCACCAGCCAACACTTTGGAAATCACCGGTCTACTATAACCTCTGTAGTCTAGTTTAGCCACTTGTTAGCAACAACCTTTTTTAGGACACACAAAAGCTTCAAAATTAATTTTATGACATGGTACAAAACATGACAATCATGGACCTTATTTCAGGAAAGTAACAAAATACACATTTAAAAAGCCCGCTGACTTAAATACAAGTGAAGTGAAAGTATAAAGTAAACAGTTAGTAATATGCTGACTCACCGTATTTTATTACTCATTCATGCAACACTATATCAGTGAATTACAAAGTGTGGGCCGTGACCCACTGTGAAGGCCTTCAGATATTATGAAAAATAAATAAAATTGAAATTACGATAAAATACTTATGATTTATTTTTTCAAATGTAATTTGAACAAACAGACTGTAGCACTCTTAAGTTTGGGAATGGCTGATCTATTGGACACCACACAGGTAAACAGGTAAAGACTGGCAGCACATGTAAATCTCGCTCAAAGGACAAAAACATTCAAATGGTCTGAAAACTTAAAGTGATAATGGCTCATGTAAGACTGTTTTGTTTGGCAGAGCCATTTGTTAAATAAGAACAGGCGGACACAAGCAGCCTTATTGTTTTATTATTTTGTTCCTTTAAATTGTTTGTGCTTCAAGAATGTATGTTTCATATAAGTAATGTGTTTAAATTAACATTGCAATGTGAAAAATGTGTTTTGCAGCTATCATCATCATTAATGTTTTCTTTCATGTATAGGCAATTGAATATGTTTATAATTGATAATCAATTAATCATTAATAATAAAAATAAAGTAAAGATATATAGTGTTCCATAAGCCTATGGTTATCATTGTTGTTTAATAGGCTGAATGATTTAAAAAGAGACCTTAGTTCTAAGAGAAAATGTGCAAACGTGCACATAGAGTAATGACGTTAATCAAGTATTCAAGAGAGGGCTGCAACTAGTGATTATTTTCATCATCAGTTAGTCAGTCGATCATTTTCATGATTCATGATTAATCAGTTTCATCCATAAATTGATAGAAAATGGTGAAAAATGTTTATCAGTGTTTCCCAAAACCCAAGATAACATCATCCTCAAATGTCTGGTTTCCTCCACAGTCCAAAGATATTCAATTTACCGTTACTGAAATCAGAGAACTGACGTATTTTCTAAAAAAAAAAAAAAGACAATCATTTTGAGTCTTTTTAAGACAATAATTTAAAAAAAAGTTGCCAGTTAATCTAATAGTTGACAACTGACTTGATTAATTGTTGCCACTGTAATTCAAGAGCACCATCATCTGGATTATAGAAACAAAAAAATATCTTTAAGATTAAAATAGTTGGCTAGCTAATAAAACGTGAGACTGTATCTGTCCAGAAATTGGGGAATATTTCACAATCAAGCAATGGGTGAGAGATTGTTTCTACCTTGTGTTTACAAAAGGTACAGTAAACACTGATGTTGGTAAACTGAGCAATAAAACAATTAGTGGGGTATATTTTATGCTAAGTGTGCTTCCTTGGCTTTGTTTGAGATACAGTACTTATAGAGTAAGTTATGTGTACAGAGTATAAACTTTAGTGTGCAGTTTATTCAGTCACTGCTCCTCAGTAATCTGCAAAACCCTCCTCTCTACTGTTTCTCCATCTGGATTAGATAACATACAATATAATTGTATTCATCCACTGTGATTGTACATCTGCCATTAAACGGTAAAGATAACGCCTACTTAAACTCGCTGTGCATCCAAGCATATCCATCCACTGAGAACAATTTGGAAACAGTCTAATTCGCATTTTAGAGCAACATTAATTACTAAAAAGAAGAAAAAAAAGAATCTGATCTATACCAAATTAATTAGGCCCGGGTGAGTGAATGTAGTGAATGCTGGGGGAGCAACTTGGTAATCAAAGATGGTCTTAAATCATCAGTTGTTCTACAATACCCCTACGGCGAACCCAATGAAAGACTATAGCAAATTAAAAAATGACCATCATTTATTGGTCACTGCTTGAAGCCAGCTGCCAGAGTAGAGGGCCCGATAGCTGTTCCCTGGCCTGTTCGGGCCCACGTCCTCGCAGTTCCCCTACAGCCACACCGAGATTAACAGCTCTGACTTTTTTTTATAAAAAAATCAAAATTACTGGGGGAATACCACAGATGCCTTTTTAAAATATATATATTAAAAACAGGAGATGGATGTGAAGACGCCATACTATAAGACAGTCAGCATTCAAAGTTAAGACTTTCCTTTAAGTCCAGGTTAAGGTTTCCTTATAATAAAATTTGTTGCACAAAAAACCCTAAAGTCTTCTCTTTAAGGTTTCCTTAAAATATTCAAATCAATATTTAGGGTTTTCCCCTTATTTTGGTCCTATACTTAAGGAAATCCCTTAAAGCTAGTTAAACATTGCACAAAAGACCTTAGCAACCAAAATTAAGGATCCTAACCACAACGAGGCAGAGTTTATGGGGATAAATGAATAACGAATAGAATAAATTGTTTAAAAATCATTTATTTTATAGCACATGAGGTTACAGTCTAAATAAGAGGTAATGTCATTGAGCTTACTTCATGTTAGCCAACGTTAGCTCAGCTATAATGTTAGCTTAAGTGACCATCACAGTCTAGTTTACATACATAAATACATTAATACTTTACAGTCTAAATGAGAGGGCTGGTTATGTCGTTTACCCTGCTTCTTGCTAGTAAATGTTAGCTCAGCTATAACGTTAGAACGCTAGAATTACGGTCCCAGTCTATAGTTTGTATCTCTACTCGTAGCAGAGTTTATCATAGGCAACTGGAGTTCAGGTATTAAACCACTGTGGTTTAATACCTGAACTCCCAATCCAGTCAGTCAGAACTGAAGAAGCCTCTTGGATGAGAGGCAAAACGTCTTCAAGAACTCTTTCAAGTCCAGTTGCCTACGATAAACTCTGCTACGAATACCATGACCTGGATGACTGAGAACCTTCACAGACATTTTGTATCTCTACCTTAATACTCTACAGTCTAAATGAAAAGGCTAGTTCTGTCATTAAACTGGCTTTTTGTTAGCAAACATTAGCTCGGCTATAACATTAGCTAAAGTTACAGTCACAGTCTAGCTTATATCTATAGTTTTTTTTATAATAAAATCAACAATAAATAACTGGTTAGAACAGTGGTTCCCAAACTAGGGGGCAGGCCCCCCTGGGGGGGCACAGAGCTACTGCAAGGGGGGCGCGAAAGATCAGGGGAGAAAAAAAAGAGTGAAACAAAGCTGAATGAATATGATCTACATAGGGGGAATAAACAAATGAGTAACAAATTTTAACTTTTGAATTCTTTTTTTTTTAAAAATCAGTTCCATCCCAATTATTGTTAACAATTGATTGAAAATTTTGTGGTGGGGGGCTTGAACTTTTGTTGGCTTCCGAAAGGGGGGATTACTGGAAAAAGTTTGGGAATCACTGGGTTAGAAGAAGATGTCTTCTTATTAAAAGTGGCTTATATACAGGGGATTCTTTTACTGTCGGCCTTGTTATCGAACATTTAGTATAACCTGACTTCAAGTTAGCTGAAAGTGAACTGTAAGTGAAATTATTACCAGTTTTGTTGGATTCCTTCCTGCAATTAGTGATCTATTACTTGGCCAGAAGTTTGTTGTAATTTCTTAAAACCTCTTGGATGGAGGGATTATCAGGTGTCACAAGAGCCAGTACAAGAAACAAAGGTGGTCAAGGAGGCCTGTAAACAGACTGCGCATGCGCTAGCGTCTGTGTCTACCGCTAGCGTCTGTGTCTACCTGTCAGACGCTCTACCACTAATTCATCTTTTTATCCAGTTTATACCTTATGTTTTTAATACATCTTTTGGATACGGGTCGTTTTTAACCGTATCTTTTATTCGGGTTAAGTATTTTAATCATCAGACGTGGAGTTTTAACCTACGAGCCGAGATCGGCTGCCGGAGACACCACTGTCCACTACCTGGCTGCTCCACCGGCTCACACCACCCCGTGCTCGAGGTACACTCATCAAAACCGGAATCTATCTGAGCCGATCTCACCGCAGCGGGCCTAACTTAGGCCCCTGCCGGTAAGTTTCCTACTATTCAGCCTACCTTAACCACAGTTTTGAGTTGATCTCTCCGCTGCGGGCTCCTACTCGGGGCCCTGGCGTGTAAGTCTCCTCTCCGACGCCCTGCACTCTTTAGCTGATAGTTCCTGCAAAACTCCACCTCCGTCTGTCCGTGTCTTGCTGGCTGTGTGTTTTCCTCTTCTCAGCTCCATCGATGGCTCCGTCTGAGACTATGGAGAGAGCTGAGACCGTGAAGCTGAAGTCTGAGCTCAGGTCCATAGAGCGGCTCATTGAGGAACTCCTTCAGCGGCAATCGGATCTGTGTTCCCGGCTGGCACGTCTTGAGCCCTCGGTTGATCGGCCCTCCGCTGCTCCTCCTGATGTCCCCGACCCGTCCTCATCTCAGTCCCCCACCTGGTCCTCGACAGTAAAAGGCACCAAGCGTCTCTCCCTTCCCCTCTATGACCCACCTGATGTTGGCATCACGCTCAGTAATTTCTTTTTACCGCTCGCCGAGCTTGAGATGCCCGACCCCGCACCTCCCCAGTCTGCTCACAGAACAATCTTGGCCCAGCCGGCTTCGAGAAAGCGCCATGCACCTGCCACTTCCACCTCTCCTCCGGACTCCCTGACAGTAAAGCGGCCTCGTCTGTCACTCACCGACACGGAGTCTCCCGTGTCAGCACCGGGGTCCTCCGTTCCTCCACCTGTTGCTGTGCAGGCTACAGACCAGGTGCGCAACCACGCAGGCTCCTCCCCGACTGTGACCAGCTCGTTACCTATTGGTCATCACATGAGATCAAAGCTTGCCGTCTACAGTGATGACCTCCGTACTGCTCGCCCGGAGATTTTAATTGTAGGCGATTCGATTGTAAGATTTGTAAAGCTCCCTGGAGCTATAACCTACTGCCTCTCTGGAGGTAAAACGGCTGATCTTATTGAACTGATTCCTGTTCTCCTTGATATTCATCCCTCTGTTCACACTGTGATTTCGCACTCTGGCACAAATGACGTCATGTCCAGGCATTCAATCAAACTCCACTACGACCTCGAGTCTCTGGCCACTACAGTTGAAAGTCTGGGGAGGAGGTTTATTTTATCTGGTCCCACCCCCTCTCTATCAAAGAGCTCTGAGCGTTTTAGCCGTCTCTTTAGTCTGCACCAATGGATGGAAAATTTTACTACTGCCACTGGTCTTGGTTTTATCAGCCATTTTGACTCCTTTTGGACAAAGTGGGATCTGTTTAAGTATGATGGGCTACATCTTAACAGGAAAGGAACTGGTATACTGACCCATAATCTCATCAACTTCATTGCTTTTAACATCAATTGATGTTCTGTCCAGCAGGACCCTGCCCAGATCACTGGCTCCATCTCACACAGCCCTGTCTCTGACATCGCGGGTCCTGCTGCTGGTGCTGCTGCTGCAGCTGCTGTTGCCAATACTGTTATTGCTGCTGCTCCTAATGCTGATGCTGATCCAGTCCACTTTTCTATTTTTTCTACTCCTTTTAGGCTAACCAATGGGCAGCAGATTATCCCCGCCTCCCCCTCGTGGGTTGAGCATGCTACTGCTATGTCCCTTCCAATTTCAGTTCGTGTCACCAACAGGCTCCATCACCCTAAGGCCATTAGAGGTAGAGTTAACTCTCTGCTGACTAGTCTAGCTGCGTCGTCTAGCACTGGTCCTGGTGAAAGCAGCATCTCTATGGGGCTCCTTAATGTCCGCTCACTTTCCAACAAGGGTCAGCTCATCCATGACCTAGTGAATGACCACAAATTTGACTTTTTTTGCTTAACTGAGACGTGGCAGCAGCCCAATGATTACACTGAACTCAACCTGTGTACTCCACATGGTTTTATCTACTCCTGCCAAGCCCGTACCTCCGGACGTGGGGGCGGTCTGGCGATATTATACAATAAAAAATATAAGGTTTCCCCTGTCCCTCTCACTCCCCACACAACATTTGAATCTACTGCACTGAAAATTCATGGATCCACTCCCACTATCTTAGCAGTTATCTACCGTCCACCTAAACAAAATTCTGGTTTTATAAATGATTCCTCTAATTTTGTCTCCATTTTATGCTCTCTCTCACCCAACATCATACTGCTAGGGGACTTTAATATTCATATGGACAACAACGATAGTTCCTTCACAAAAGACTTCACATCCTGCCTGGACAGCTTTGGCTTGCATCAACTTATCGACACTCCCACCCACTCAAGAGGACATATTCTGGATCTCATCTGTTGGACTGGTGTATCACCACTCAAATACATTATATCTGATTTTCCCCTGTCAGATCACAAGCTTGTGTCCTTCACCATTAACCTACCGCTATCCAAATTGAAAACCCCC